>ML813908.1:96997-119736 GCA_009831015.1 Picea engelmannii
TGGGAAGCATGGAGGACTGGAAAAAAATAAGCTTGTTTCTGTGTCAAAGGATTCATGTTGCACCCTTGATTATGGAACACCATTTCTTGACCAACGAAAAACATTCCCTACAGGCGAGTGACCATATCTACAGTATCCCCTTGGGTATCTTTGTCGGGGGGGGCATGGCTTCCCAGGTTCTCAAATGAATCAGGTGAATACCCCCTACTCTCAGTGGAAGGGTCTCGCACCCCCCTCAAACTCTATAAATTCCTTTGAGTCTCTAAGAGAACATTATCCCAAGACTAATATATTTTCCTACAATTGTTATTGGCCCAGAAATATTCGAGCCTAACACTGTGAATATTGTGAATCGTCTTAGCCATTGACCTGAGGGAAATGATACCCATAACATCATTCTTATCTTCGATATTCAATGTCATTAATCACCTCTTTTATGGATGGGATGTTGGCCTCCTTCTCCATGTTCCTTTGAGGAAGGATGCCATGTGATATCACTTACTTGAGAAAGAGTGTTTCCTCAACTTAAGGATATCCCACATTCCCATTCAATTCTCATACCTAGGTTGGGTTGCCTTTCCTGATTCCATATTTTCTCTACAATACTAACCCCTTCGACACCCTTTGTACCATTCTCGAGGGATGAAGAGTTCGTAGTACTACCTCCCATTACACCATACACATATGGTCTCTCGTTTCCATATTTACTTATTATTTATGTCACTTCGTTGAACCTTGGGTCTTATTGCTAGCTATTATTATTATTGCTTTCCTCTGAATCACATGTCCTGACATCCTCTAAAGTAAAATCCCCCTCGATTCCCATCCCCGACACCCTGTCCAAGTAATTCTAGTCTTTCAATGCTAATGCTTGACAGTTGGTAGCCCACTTGTCTTTGGAATTTTGGTCCCAAGATGCTTCCCACTTGTTTCCTTCTAGTTCCACCCCCTCATTGGTGAGCCAATCCGCTATATTTTTTTCTTCCCTCTACATGTGACTAGGAATAATGACCGGTATACAATGAATTAATTCTTCCACTCATTCTAGGTAAGACTCAAGGTGCCAAATATGAGCTATCTTTGCAACTGGTGATCCATGTTGTATCTTCTTCATCATGTTGATCATCAATAGAGAGTCCCCCTTGGATATAAATTTATTATATCTATTTTCCTTTGCTAAGTTAAGCCCTTCCTCCATAGCAAGTATTTTTGCAACATTATTTCTATTAGAGTTGAGCTTCCTCACATAAGTTCTAATGATCCCTCCTATATTGTTGTGGAAGATTCTTCCCATCCCAACCTTTCCTGGGTTTCCTTTCATGGCCCCATTGAAGTTGAGTTTAACAAACCCTTGGGGAGGTAGTGACTAGAGAGAGGGAGACAAGGCCTTATGGTGTAAAAAAATAGGTCGAACCAGGGTCGAGTGGCTACATCAATACATATGAACATTATGGATTTCATGTGTATTGGCTTGATTTTAATGATTATTTTCCATGTTTTTGTTACAATGTTTTTTATGTATATTTTGATTTTGTACAGTTGATGTTCTCTCTCTTTTTTTAATTTTCTTTTATTGTATTAAATTTCAGAACTTTTATGAGAAAACTACTAACTTCATTTTCAAAACTAGGAAAATCCTATTTTTCACTTTGTTGGGATGATTCTTCAACCTCTTCTTATTTTTCTTTGTAGTTAATGTTATCACTATAGAGAAACCCATTTTTTCAATTTCATGGCTAGCATTTTCATTGTATTTGTTTGACATCCCGTTATGTTATTGTTTTAGAGTTATTACATATTTACTATTGTTTTTTCCGTCATTTGAGTCCTCAACTTCCTCATTTTCTTGGGAGGAATGCTACCATGTGTCAGAGGGTATTGTTTAAATTTTTTCCCCATTGATTTACTTGAAACTCTATCCAACCAAGCTATGAATTCTTGATTAAAAAATGTTTTAATGGTTATGCATTTAAATTAATAAATGTAGTTCCCTCTTTTTATTTGACTTGAATTGAATACTATGTTATTATTGCTTAAGGGAATTTTGGTTAGAAGAGATACTTTGTTGGTTAACCAACACACCATGGATGATGTGATCTAGACTTTTGATTTGTCATGATTTCATTATTATTATGTTGTACGCATAGAGGGAAAAATTTTCTATTCATCTATTGAAATATCATATTTACAAAAAGACTTTATTGTTGGCTTGCCACTAGGGAAGCTAGAACAACAACAAAGAAAGAGATCCTTAGTCCATACTTTTTGTCTCAAGTTCTTAAACAGAGTCTTAAAAACTGAAAATTCAAAAAGATGGCTTAAGGATATTTAACTATAGGCTCCCTACATTTCTCTTTCTAAGGAGTTCATAATTCAAAATAAAACAAAGATAAACTAGACGCTACTTAGAGCTCTATCAGTCGTATTGATCGATGTTGAGTCTGATCTTGGGCCAAATTTGACAAACTTCTCGGAGCTTAACCATTTACTATTGTGGTTGATGAAGGAATCTGCAAGAGAAATTCATGCATCATCATATGGAGGTCATCCAATTGAAGCTACATAGTATTTTGAGCCTCCTACCTGGCCTACAAAATCTGACCCAAAAGGATTCTAATATGCTAATATAACTCCACATTCTTCCAATACTTTTTTTCTCGATCTTGAGTCTCATCGCATCTGGAATCCAATGACTAAATTCTTCAACTACCTCCTAATATATGGTCATGGAGTGCTTCTTTATAACTATTTTCTTCACCTCCTACAAATGGTCTTGGAAGCATGGAGGAATGGACGAAAATAAGCTTGTTTCTTCATCAAAGGATTCATGTTGCACCCTTGATTATGGAACACCATTTCTTGACTAACGAAAAACTTTCCCTACAGGTGAGTGACCATATCTACGGTATCCCCTTGAGTATCTTTGTCGAGGGGGGGGGATGGCTTCCTAGGTTCCCAAATGAAGCAGGTGACTACTGCCTACTCTTAGTGGAAGGGTCTCACCCCCCCTCAAACTCTATAAATTCCTTTGAGTCTCTAAGAGAACATCATCCCAAGACTGTTATATTTTCCTACAATTTTTATTGGCCCGCAAAGATTCAAGCCTAACACTGTGAATATTATGAATCATCTTAGCCATTAACCTGAGGGAAAGGATACCCATAACATCATTCTTACCTTTGATATTCAATGTAATTAATCATCTCTTTTATGGATGGCATGTTGGCCTCCTTCTCTATGTTCCTTAGAGGAAGGATGCCATGTGATATCACCTACTTGAGCAAGAGTGTTGCCTCAACTTAAGGATATCCCATATTCCCATTCAATTCTCATACCTAGGTTGTGTTTCCTTTCTTGATTCCATATTTTATCTACATTACTAACCCCTTCGACATGCTTTGTACCATCCTCGAGGGATGAAGAGTTTGTAGTACTAACTCACATTACACCATACACATATGATCTCACGTTTCCATATTTACTTGTTATTGATGTCACTTCGTTGAACCTTGGGTCTTATTTCCAGATATTATTATTATTGCTTTCCTTTGAATCGCATGTCCTGACATCCTCTAAAGTAAAATCCCCCTCGGTTCCCATCCCCGACACCCCATCCAGGTAATTCTAGTCTTTCAATGCTAATTCTTGATAGTTGGTACCCCACTTGTCTTTGGAATTTGGGTCCCAAGATGCTTCCCACTTGTTTCCTTCTAGTTCCACCCGATCATTGGTGAGCCAATGCGCTATATTGTTTTATTCCCTCTTCACGTGACTGGGAATAATGACCGATATACAATGAATTAATTCTTCCACTCATTCCAGGTAAGACTCAAGGTGCCAAATATGAGCTATCTTTGAAACTGCTGATCCTTGTTGTATATTCTTCATCATGTTTATCATCAATAGAGATTCCCCTTTGGATATAAATTTATTATAGCTATTTTCCTTTGCTAAGTTAAGCCCTTCCTCCATAGAAAGTATTTTTGCAACATTATTTCTATTAGAGTTGAGCTTCCCCACATAACTTCTAACGATCCCTCTTATATTGTTGTGGAAGATTCTTCCAATCCCAACCTTTCCTGGGTTTCCTTTCATGGCCCCATTGAAGTTGAGTTTAACAAACCCTTGGGGAGGTGGTGACTAGAGAGAGGGAGACAAGGCCTTATGGTGTAAAAAAATAGGTCGAACCAGGGTCGAGTGGCTACATCAATAAATATGAACATTAGGGATTTCATGTGTATTGGTTTGATTTTAATGATTATTTTCCATGTGTTTGTTACAATGTTTTTCATGTATATTTTGAGTTTTTATAGTTGATGTTCTCTCTCTTTTTTTAATTTTATTTTATTGTATTAAATTTCAGAACTTTTATGAGAAAACTACTATCTTCATTTTCAGAACTAGGAAAATCCTATTTTTCACTTTGTTGAGATGATTCTTCAACCTCTTCTTATTTTTCTTTGTAGTTAATGTTATCACTATAGAGAAACCCATTTCCTCAATTTCATGGCTAGCATTTTCATTGTATTTGATTGACATCCCATTATGTTATTGTTTTAAAGTTATTACATATTTACCATTGTTTGTTTCGTCATTTGAGTCCTCAACTTCCTAATTTTCTTGGGAGGAATGCTACCATGTGTCGGAGGGTATTGTTTAATTTTTTTCCCCATTGATTTAATTGAAACTCTATCCAACCAAGATATGAATTCTTGATTAAAAAATGTTTTAATGGTTATGCATTTAAATTAATAAATTTAGTTCCCTCTTTTTATTTGACTTGATTTGAATACTATGTTATTATTGCTTGAGGGAATTTTGGTTAGAAGAGATACTTTGTTGGTTAACCAACACACCATGGATGATGTGATCTAGACTTTTGATTTGTCATGATTTCATTATTATTTTGGTGTACACACAAAGGCAAAAAATTTCTATTGATCTAGTGAAATATCATATTTACAAAAATACTTTATTGTTGGATTGCCACTAGGGAAACTAGAATAGCAACAAAGAAAGAGATCCTTAGTCCATAATTTTTGTCTCAAGTTCTTAAACAAAGTAGTAAAAACTAAAAATTCAAAAAGACAGCTTAAGGATATTTAACTATAGGCTCCAAACATTTCTCTTTCTTAGGAGTTCATAATTCAAAATAAAACAAAAATAAACTAGACGCTACTTAGAGCTCTGATAGTCGTATTGATCGATGTTGAGTCTGATTTGGGGAAAAATTTGATATAATTTTCGGAGCTTAACCATTTACTATTGTGGTTGATGAAGGCATATGCAAGAGAAATTCATGCATCATCATATGGAGGTCATCCAATTGAAGCTACATAGTATTTTGAGCCTACTCCCTGGTCTACAAAATCTGACCCAAAAGGATTCTAATATGCTAGTATAACTCCACATTCTTCCAATACTTTTTCTCTCAATCTCGAGTCTCGTCACATCTAGAATCCAATGACTAACTTCTTCAGCTACCTCATGATCCGTGGTCATGGAGTGCTTCTTTATAACTGTTTCCTTCACCTCCTCCAAATGGTCTTGGAAGCATGGAGGAATGGATGAAAAGAAGCTTGTTTATGTGTCAAAGGACTCATGTTGCACCCTTGATTATGGAACACCATTTCCTAACTAATGAGAAAATTTCCCTACAGGCGAGTGACCATTTATACGGTATCCCCTTGGGTATATTTGTCAGGGGGGACATGGCTACCCAGGTTCCCAAATGAAGCAGGTGACTACCCCCTACTCTTAGTGGAAGTGTCTCGCCACCCCTTCCCCTCAAACTCTATAAATTCCTCTAGGTCTCTAAGAGAACATTATCCCAAGACTGATATATTTTCCTACAATTTTTATTGGCCCGCAAATATTCAAGCCTAACACTGTGAATATTGTGAATCGTCCTAGCCATTGACCTGAGGGAAATGATACCCATAACATAATTCTTACCTTTGATATTCAATTTCATTAATCACCTCTTTTATGGATGGAATGTTGGCCTCCTTCTCCATGTTCCTCAGAGGAAGGATGGCATGTGATATCACCTACTTGAGCAAGAGTGTTGCCTCAACTTAAGGATATCCCATATTCCCATTCAATTCTCATACCTAGGTTGCGTTTCCTTTCCTGATTCCATATTTTCTCTACATTACTAACCCCTTCGACACCCTTTGTACCATCCTCGAGGGATGAAGAGTTTGTAGTACTAACTCACATTACACCATACACATATGATCTCCCGTTTCCATATTTACTTGTTATGGATGTCACTTCATTGAACCTTGGGTCTTATTGCCATCTATTATTATTATTATTGCTTTCCTCTAAATCGCATGTCTTGACATCCTCTAAAGTAAAATCCCCCTCGGTTCCTATCCCCGACACCCCATCCAGGTAATTCTAGTCTTTCAATGCTAATGATTGACAGTTGGTAGCCCACTTGTCTTTGGAATTTGGGTCCCACGATGCTTCCCACTTGTTTCCTTCCAGTTCGACCCCCTCATTGGTGAGCCAATATGCTATATTGTTTTCTTCCCTCTTCACGTGACTAGGAATAATGACCGGTATATAATGAATTAATTCTTCCACTCATTCCAGGTAAGACTCAAGGTGCCAAATATGAGCTATATTTTAAAATGGTGATCCATGTTGTATCTTCTTCATCATGTTGATCATCAATAGAGAGGCTCCCTTAGATATAAATTTATTATAGCTATTTTCCTTTTCTAAGTTAAGCCCTTCCTCCATAGAAAGTATTTTTGCAACATTATTTCTATTAGAGTTGAGCTTCCCCACATAAGTTCTAATGATCTCTCCTATATTGTTATGGAAGATTCTTCCAATCCCAACCTTTCTTGGGTTTCCTTTCATAGCCCCATCGAAGTTGAGTTTAACAATCCCTTGGGGAGGTGGTGACTAGATAGAGGGAGACAAAGCCTTATGGTGTAAAAAAATAGGTCGAACTAGGGTTGAGTGACTACTCACAACTAATGCCTTGATAATTTCTTTCTCATATTGGCTCGTCTTCTAGTATTCTTCCTTCTAGGGTTGGGTAACAATTATTTCCTATATTTATTTAATCATTATGTTTCATATCTCTATTGAGATCTACTTCTCATCTCTAAATATTCTTCTGTTGTGCTTTTTCCAGGTATTTTATAGCTAGAATCCTAGAAGGAGCTCCCATATACAATTGACTATAGGATTATGTGTTATTGCAACTGGCCATTGTTCAATAGAGGTTGTTATGGATTTTCTATTACATCCTGACCTACATAATAGAGATTCTATCTGGTCTCATAAATAGTTCACAAACGAGAATTTGTTGAACAGATGTTCTATTATTTCTTCTTGATATAGGAAAAGAGGGCACCAAGAGGGTCCAAAGAATTTTTTTTTACAAAGTTTATCCCAAGTTAGGGTCTTGTTTTTCATTAGTAACCAAATTTTTTATTTTATTTTTGGCCATAAGTTCTATTTCCATATCCTCTACCAAATTATCGCTTTGGGGATATTCTAGGAGTCTGTTGCAATTGAGTAATACTCCTTGAATGAGAATGAGCCCCTTATTTACCATCTCAATGAAGGAATTCATCCTTCTTACTAAATTTGATTCTTTTGTTGGTTGTGTCCTCTCAAAATCGATCTAGTTTCTATTGGTCTTGAGCTCCTTCCAATTCTTCTTTAGGTATCCATTTACGCCATCCTTGGTGTTCCTCCTCTAGTACCCAATAATGGGAGACCTTTGTTTTTCCTCTACATTGCATGAATTCATTTATTTCTTGGATTTTATATTTCTCTGACCATTTCAAAAATTGTTGTTAGGCATCTTCCCAAAATAACACCTCTTGACCATTCTTGATTTCCAAAAAACTATTTTGTTGTATTAGGGATTTGTTTTTCCATGCCATATTCCAGATGGTAGGCCCACTCACACCCCTTTGAATTCTAATTATATTACCTTACTATTCTATTCTATCATACTTCCCCTTCCATAGTCGATCCCAATGGGATTTTTGATTTGTAAGCCAGTGCCACCACAACTTTGTTGTCTATTTATGTGTCTCAAAAATCCAGCCCTCCTGCTAGCTTGGGCTCACACACATATTTCCATGAGACTAATTCCCACTTTTTCCATGACATCCTGCTTGATCACATACGAATATGCATGAAAACATTCAGTTGTAAAACCTTCTAGACCTAGATATTTACCTTTTGGCATTTCCATGATATCCTGTTTGACTTCATCCATCAATATTTTTCTCATTAGAGATTCATTATGTTCCTTCGTCACCAACTAAGGTATGTTTTGAGTTATCTTTTATATTTCTTATGTCATGTTCTTTTGTGGTTCTGAAATAAGAGCACTATAAAACTAGATTAACTCTATTTGTATCTCTCTGTGGTTACAAAGTTTATTCCCTTGGAAATCCCAGATCAAGGTAATTATGTTATTATTCCAGCATTGGGGCATGGAGTTGTGGAATAATTTTGTATTATTTTCCCTTTCTTTTAACCATTGGACTCTCGATTTTTGGCACCACAATTTCTCCTGTTGATTCTCTCTGATTGATATTTGAGCACTTAGTTTGGTTTCTTCATCAATTAATTCCTTTGTGCATCCATTTGATATCTTTTTTTGTTGAATTTGTTTCATATCCTCCATCAGTTGGCATTTAAAAGAGAATATATTACCAAATTCCTCTTTTTCCATTTTTTAATCTAATGTTTTAAATTATTCAGGTGTTGTTGAAGATGAAACATGGGGGATCTCGATGGAATAGCTACTTCTCTCCACCATATTTCAAATTTCTCTTGGAAATATTGATTATTCAATTAGACTTGTTCAAATTTGAAGGGCCGATTCTTAGGACTTTCTTGAATATCAATTGTGATGCAGATGGGCCAGTGGTCAGAACCATGGAATGGAAGAATGAAGGCCTCAAGAGCATAGTCAAAGTGTAAAATGGATTCTGACATAAGGAATTTGTTTAAATGAGAGGATCTTTGTTGGGAACCTCTTCTATGATTATTCCAAGTGTAAATTCCATTTTTGGGTTCCCAAACCACGAGGCGATGATCAATATGCATTTCCTTAAAGTGATCAAAATCTTGTTCCAAACATTTTACTCCCCCTTGATACTCTGAGGGAGATGAGATCATGTTAAAATCATGATCCAGGTGGATATTAGTGGCCACCCACCTCTTCCAAATTCCAACTGGCTCATCTTGACAGTCTTCAGTTCAACACATTTCTCTATAATCAAGAGATTTCTTTGTAATTATGGATTTTGCAATTATGGGGATATCCTAAATCCCTACACAAAATCCAGATAGATATTGGTGGCCGTCCACCTATTCCAACTAGATTATTTTGGAAGTTTTCATGTTATCACATCTTTTTGTACTTCCAGGGCCATTTTGGGGCTCTAAATTTTTTTTTCTTCGCTTTCCATAGTCAAACTATAGACAAAGTCATATTTTGACAACATAATGTGTAGTTCTTGAAAAGACCTTTTTAACGGGGTATCACACGCCTAAAAGAAAGATCTTATGGATAATTTACGACCCCAAGAATTTAATGTACTAACTTACCCCAACATGGCCCACATGATGTTTAGTGCTTCATCTCCTAGGGTTAGGTTTTTGGATGCCTAGTGTTTTGGCATTCATGTTTATCATAAAAATGCCTTTAGAGCATCATTGTAATCATATTCTTGAAAATGAGCGTAGCTGTCACATATCTTCTCAAAGATAAAGTTACCACCATTCTAGCGAGTCTTGCACTCTGTATTTTTACAGTCTCTGTACATTTATTTCTTTAATAGAAATCATGTATTGTTTTATTTCTCTGTTTCTGGAAATTTTTATGTTTATTTCATTGTAATATCTCTTCTTTCATTTCGTTCTGAAAATAATCTGGATCAGTAGTATTAGAGTAGGTTTCTCTTGATCATTTTTTAGTGCATTTCCCCAACGAGGTCTGAGTATAGTAAGTTGGGTCTCAATATTGTCACTCTTGAGGAAAATCACTCTTGCATGCCCAAGAAACCCTATGTGGCGGCAAAAAAGAAAAACGATAGAGAAAAATATTCTTTTAAAATGTTGCTTGAGCAAGATTTTGCATGACAGAGGGGAAAAAGGAAGAAGAATTTTACCCACATCCTTCAACACATGTCGATAAAAATAGGCACATATTCATCAAGAGGCCACTTTGGAGAAAATTTTCCCTTCAAGGTAAAAGTTAATTTTTATATTCCCATATTTGAAGGTTAGACAGATGCGGATGCCTTAGAAAAATAGTTAAATATGCTAGAAGGTTATTTCTATATACACAATTTTTCTGACAGGGAAAATATCACCTTCACACTCCTCAAGGCTCTCCCCCATGTCAAACATTCGTGGGAAACTTACTGGGAGAAAAGTTCCACAGAGGAACTTGGAATATATGGGGTCGATCTCATTTGGGATGTTTTTGTGGATGCGATCAAGGAAAAATAATACCATGTTGATAACTATGAATACCAATACATGAGATGGACCACACTGCGACAAGAGAAGATCAAAATAGTGTCATAGTTAAAAAATACTTTCCATACCTTGCACACTAAGTTGGGTATCAAAGAATCCGAGTGACGTCTAGTTTTGAAATATCATGGAGCTCTGCATAGGTACATCCAAACCAAAATGGATTTCCTAAACATCCCATCATTGGGAGATTCCTATCGATATAATATCAAAATTGAGCAGAAATCTAGGCTCCAGAACAAATGGGAGTTCGGGTCTGCAAATCCACAACAACCAAATCATGGTAAAGACAACCCTAACAATCAACCTCCAGAAAACTAGTCCAAGACATAGGAAAATAAGGGTAAAGGAAAGACGAAGAATGATAATGGGAAGTGGTACGACTTCCACAAAATCCCCTACACAACATCGATGAATGTTTCTTGAAACCATCATTGGGGAGTGCCTCTTCCATTCACATATGTGGGTGAAAGGGACCTCATTTCATTTCATTTTTGATAGAAGTAGCCTTAAGAACCTCATCTCAGCTAAGGTTTTCAAACAATTGGGGTTGTCAAAAACATTGCACTCGAAGCCATACAACATTAGGTGGATTCACCAGGGATTAGATCTCTGTGTCAGCCAATGGTTCCACCTGTCTTATGGCATAGAACCCTTCAAGGATGAGGTAGTGTGTGATGTTTACCCTCTTGAGGTCTGTGATGTTGTTTTGGGCCAACCATATATGTGGGAACATCATGTTGTTTATGAGTCTCGACATCGTAGTGTAATTATTACTATGGGGGTTAGCTATATAGAATACCAAATGTAGTTTCGACTAATGTTGCACCAAAACAATGCCGCAAGGTAATATCTCATACCGTAAAATTCATCCTCTTCACAGTCTGTTCAAAGGATGCATAGAAGGCCACTACAACCACTACAGCCTCAACACCTTCTATCCACTAGAAGCAGATTGTAGAAGAGAAAGAAGATATTGTTTCTTCACCTACGATGGTTCCTACACAATTCCCTATGAATCCTAGAGACAACATATTGGTGGAATAGATTCAACCCTACCAACAACAAGTTTGTGACAACCTTCCACATACCAAGAAGCACAACTTCTCCAACAAGGCACGCAACTCACCAAGATTCATATTCAAAAAATGATTTCCCTTCTTCCTTGGGCACTCAACACAATGGAGACCATTGCTTCCTAATGGGGGAGGATTCATCCAGGTGGATATTGGTGGCCACCCACCTGTTCCAAATTCCAACTGGCTCATCTTGATAGTATTTAGTTCAACACGTTCTCTGTAATGGGGGCATTTATTTGTAATTGTGTGGATTCTTCCATTATGGGGATATCCTAAATCCCTACATAGAATCCAGGTGGATATTGGTGGTCACCCGCCTATTCCAACTGTCTTATTTTGGAAGTTTGCATGTCAGTACATCTTTCTATAATTCCAGGGCCGTTTTGGGGCTCTAAATAGTTTTTTCTTAGCTTGCCATAGTGAAACTGAAGACATAGTCATATTTTAATGGAATAATACATATTTCTCTAAAATACCTTTCCAATGGGATATCACAAGCCTAAAATGGAGATAATATGCAAAAGTTACCCCAACGAGGCCCACACGAATTTTGGCGCTTCATATCCTAGGGTTAGGTTTTTGGATGTCTAGGGTTTTGGAATTCATGTTTATCATAAAAATGCCTTCAAATCCACATTGTAATCATCTTCTTATGAATGAGTGTATTCGTCACATCTCTTCTCAGAGATAAATCCGCCACCATTCTAGTGAGTCTTGCACTCTGTATTTTTACAGTCTTTGTACTTTTCTTTCATTAATAGAAATCATGTATTGTTGTATTCCTCCGTTTCTAGAAATTTTTATGTGTATTTCATTGTAATATCTTTGTTTTCATTTCGTTCTAAAAATAATATGGATCAAATCACCTCCCATGATCCAGGGGATTTGCGAGGTATAGGGGTTCGGGTTTTGAAGGGACTGCAAAAAGGCCAATTGTTCCTGGAGAATTTGGGGTCCATAAACATTGGTGACTATACCTATTTGATTAGAATATATAAGTTTGAAATTAGTTGAAAGAGAATGTATCATGGTAAAAAAATGGGTAACAATAATATCTGAGGGATTCAACAAAATTTGTAAACCTCTCAAGGCTCCATCAACATCAATAACTATTGTTTGGCATCCCTTCCAACATCTGGTATCTATTTTTTCCAGGGTTTTAGATGGATAATTTATTTCTTGGATCATTAATATTGAAGGTTTTTCCTTAGAGATTAGATTCTTTAGGACTCTATGTTTACTAGGTCAATTGAGACCTCGAATATTCTAGGATATTATATTCATTGGAAAGGTGGGGTTGGGAGGAGAATTTTCCTCCATGCTCTTAATTCTACCCAAATTTACTAGGAGTTATCCTAGCTTGTGTAGCTGTTGTTTGTTTGAAGTTTAGACTCTCTTATTATCCTCTTTAGTTGATTTAATTGTATCCTTAGCTGAAGAATTCTTAATACCTAGAGAATATGAAGTAGTATTCTTACCTTTCTGATTGAACATTATTTTCTCCTTATGTTTAGATTTAAGAAATGCATATTTCAAGAGTTGGATTTTTCTTTCCTGGAATTTCATGGACTTCTTTCCTTTTATAGCTGGTTTCTATTCTCTATAAGTCAAGTTCCTATAGTTCCATTTCGTCACCCTCTTTCTGATCTGTTTTTTTCTTTCTGATATATGTTTCATTTCTTCTTCTTGATATTTGGGTATGAGGTTGCTTTGTTCCATATCTGAGTCAGTGTGTGTCAACTTCTTGGCTTTGGGGCTTGAAAATTGGTTGTGGTTCTGATGTGACTGGATCTGCCCCTCCTCTTTCTGATTTCCTATTTCTTGATACTCAATTATAGACAACTTTTTAATTTTTTTACTCGTATGGGGATCCTTGGGTTTTGGTTGTTGCATTTATTTTCTAAGGGTCTTCCTCTTGGCTAGAATTTTTTCAAATCCAAGTACATCCTTCTCTTATTGACCTTTGGGTTGGTCCATTATTTTATTCTAAGGGAAATCCAAGAATAGGTGACCATGGGCATGGAATTTGTGACACCTAAAGGGGATTTTCTTGTAATCCAGAGTTTCAATCCACTCTTTATCCTGAAATCAGAGGCTTATAGAAGCTGGCAATTCCTTTCAGACATCCAAATAAACACATATCATGGCATATGATGTATATTTACCTTGGAGAGTCACATTTTCAATGAAGACGAAAGATCCCAATGTATTCCATATAACTTCTAGAAACTCCGAGTACCGATATTCTTACGGAAGGGAATATAGTCAGATCCATACGAGAGCAGTAATATCCTTAATATGGGCCACCCTGTAGTATCCTTTCTCGGTCTTCTACTAGATTAAAAATAGTGGTGAAAAACCCCTTAGATCTAAGCTTGAGGTATATGAATCCTTTAGTCTTCCAATGGGTATTGATCCACTAGTGAAGGGCCTTCTCTAATGGCCATAGTCCCATGAATTTACAAATGAGGGTGTGATCTTACATATATTGGATTTTTTGTGGCACTGTTGGGAGTTGAATTTCATTCTGAGTAGTTTTTGTTGTTTGGGGGATACATTTCAAAGGATGTCGACTTGTTGTGAACTTAGGATTCAACTCCTTTTGGAGCTCCCCTTGGGATTGTTGTTGAGGATCTGGTTGATGTTATTCTTTCATGGGTATTAGGACTTCCGAGCTTACCTTGATCTACTCTGATGGCAAGACAAAATCTAACTTGAGGAAGCCATAATTCAAGAGGGAATGATGGCGGCTACTCCCAGCCACCACATTCCAAAAGGAGGGACGACTCCACTTTCAATGGTGGGCGACATTAATGATTGTAAAGTTTATTCCAAGTTTTCTTCTATAGAGTTTCATATCTTCTTTGATTATATTATTAATATATAATCATGCTTTCATCATTGCTTGATGTGTGAATACACATTTTATGGTTTATGTTATGAAATATTGAAAAAGAACACATGTTATCCTTGTGTTTGCTTTAAAAAATTTACACTAATATCATTGAGAAATTATACAATGAAATGTTAACATGATCCTTTTATTTTTATTTTTTTTAAATTTTGTATTTTAAAACCTTGGATATCAAAAAAAAATTCAAGTTTAATAAATATCATCAAATAAATTTTAAATAAATTTTAAATATGATATGGATTGAATACCAATTTAAAAATAAAATAATTAATTTCTCATTAATAAAATAATTAATTGCTCATTGCATTTTTTTTCTATGATAATTTTGATCCAAATAGAAAAAGTTGTTTCCCGAAGTCAAAATTAAAATTATGCATTTATCAATTTTGCACTCAGTCATAAACTCATTATGGAATATAATAATCTATATCATAGTTTTGATCACATCTATATTAAATTCTTTTAGAATCTTATTTCTCCTCATCAATCTTCTTCTCATCATGCTTTCATAGCTATTAATAATACATCGATACATATGAACAATAGGGCATTCATGTGTATTGGCTTTATTTTAATTTTAATGACTACTTTTTGATAGTTGTGTTACAATGTTTTTTATGCATATTTTGAGTTTTTATAGCTTATGTTCTTTTCTTTGTTTTTTAATTTTTTTTTATTGTATTAAATTTTATAAATTTTATGGAAAAACAATTTAGTTTTAAGAATTAGGAAAATCTTATTTTTCACTTTGTTGGGATGATATCTTCAACTTCTTATTCTTTTTCTTTGCAGTTTTTGTTATCCCTATAGAGACTCATTTCCTCGATTTCATGGTTAGATTTTTCATTGTGTTTGTTTCACAACTTTTTATTTTTTATTATTGCTTGAGAGTTATTACATATTTACCATTGTTTGTTTTTTATTTGAGTTTTCAACTTTTTTATTTTATTTGAAGGAATGCTACCTTGTGTTGAGGGTATTGTTGAAAATTCCTTCATTGATTTAGTTGTAACTCTATTCAAACAAGTTATGAATCTTTGATTAAAAAATGTTATAATGATTATGTATTTAAATTAATAAATGTAGTGTCCTATTTTTCTTTGATTTTATTTGACTGATATGGTATTATTATTTGAGGGTATTTTTGGTTAGAGGAGAGACCATGTTAGTTGATGGACATACCATGGATGATGTGATCTAGAATTTTGATTATATATATATATATATATATATATAATGGTTTATGTTTTGAAATCCTTGTGATGTTATGGAATATTGAAAAATCTAATGTTATTGAGCAATTATACAATGAAAGGTTAACATGGTTTTTTTGTTTTTTTTTCTTTTTCTTTTAATTTTTAATCTCAAAAACTTGGATATAATTTTTTTTTCAAATTTTATTAATATCATCAAATAAATTATAAATAAGGTTTGGATTGAATGCCAATTTAAAAAGAAAAAAAATGTATTCTTTATTACATTATTTTTTATTTTATTTTATCTATATTAATTTTAAGCCAAATAAAAATAATTATTTCCCCACACTCTTTAAATCAAAATGTAAATTATGCATTAATATTATCACTTTTGACCTTAATTATAAACTCATTATGAAATATAATACTCAATATCATGGTTTTATCACATCATGATTAAATTATTTCATAATCTTATTTCTCCTCATCATGTTCTCATTGCTATTAACAATACATATGAACACTAGGGATTTCATGTGTATTGACTTGATTTTAATATTTACTTTTCCATAGTTTTGTTATAATGTTCTTTATCTATATTTTGTGTTTTTACAGTTAATGTTTTCTCTTTTTTTCAATTTTCTTTTATTATATTAAATTTCACAATTTTTATAGAAAACAATTAACTTCATTTTGAGAATTAGAAAAATTCTGTTTTTTTTACTTTGTCTGGATAATTCTTCAATCTCTTCTTCTTTTTCTTTGTAGTTAATGTTATCATTATAGAAAAGCCCATTTTCTAAATTTCATGGCTAGATTTTTCATTATATTTGTTTTACATCCCTTTCTATTATTGTTTGAGAGTTATTACATGTTTACCATTGTTTGTTTGATCATTTAAGTTCTCAACTTTCTCATTTTATTTGGAAGAATTCTACCCTATGTTGGAGGGTATTGTTGAATTTTTCTCCTCATTGATTTAGTTGCAACTCTATCCAACAAAGCTACGAATTCTTGATTAAAAAATGTTATAATGATTATGTATTTAAATTAATAAATGTAGTGAACCTTCTTTTGCTTTGAATTTATTTGACTAATATGTTAGTATCATTTGAAAGGAATTTTGGTTAGAAGAGAGACCATGTTGATTGATGTAAACACTGTGGATGATGCGATCTAGAATTTTAATTAGTCATGGTTTCATTATTACTTGATGTGTACACATATTTTTTATAGTTTATGTTCTGATATCCTTGTTATGTTATGGAATATTGAAAGAGCATATGATATCCTTGTATTTGTTTCCAAAAATTAATACTAATGCCAATGAATAATTATAAAATGAAAGGTTAACATGGTCATTTTATTTTTTTCCTTTTCTTTTGATTTTTAATATCCAAAACTTAGATATCAAACAAATTTCAAGTTTTACAGATATCATTAAATAAATTATAAATAATGTATAGATTGAATTACAATTAAAAAATAAATGAATTTATTCATAATTGCATATTTCTTTAATCTTTTTTTCTATGTTAATTTTATCCAAATAAAAATAGTTAATAATTGTTTACCATAATAACAATACAAATTTCAAATTATGAATTATTTGTATCACTTTTTCACTTAGTCATAAACTCACTTTTACACTTAGTTATAAATTCATTATAAAATAATACTCAATATCATGGTTTTCATCACATCAAGACTAAATTCTTTCATATTTATTTTCTCATCATCAATCTTCTTCTCAACATGTTCTCATTACTATAAACTATACATCAATGCATATGAACAATATGGATTTCATGTGTATTGGCTTGATTTTAATGACTAATTTTCTATGTTTTTGTTACAATGTTTTATGCATATTTTGAGTTTATGCACTAAATCTTTTCTTTTTTTTTGAATTTTATTTTATTTTATTTTTAATTATATTAAATTTCACAATTTTTATGGGAAAACAACTAACTTCATTTTGAGGATAGGGGGAATTTTTTTTTGTTACCATGTTGGAATGATTCTTCAACCTCTTCTTATTTTTCTCTGTAGTTAAAGATATCATTATAGATAAACCCTTTTCCTCAATTTCATGGTTATATTTTTCATTGTATTTGTTTCACAACCCTTTATATTATTGTTTGAGTTATTACATATTTACCCTTGTTGTTTTGATCATTTCAATTATCTATTTCCTCATTTTTGGGGGGGAGGAATTCTAACTTGTGTTGGAGGGTATTGTTGATTTCTTTTACATTGATTTAGTTGTAAATCTATCCAACCAAGCTATGAAATCCCAGTTAAAAAATGTTATAATGATTATGAATTTAAATAAATAAATGTAGTGTCCTCTTTTCATTTGACTTTTTTTAACTAATATGTTATTTTTATTTGAGGGAATTTTGGTTAGAAGAGAGACAATGTTGGTTAATGGACACACCATGGATAATGTGATCTAGACTTTTCATTAGTCATGGTTTCATTATTGCTTGATGTGTACATATATCTTTTATGGTTTTTGCTTTGATATTCTTGTGATGTTATGGAATATTGAGAAAGAACACATGGTTACATGATGAAATATATTATTGTATATGATGCTACTAATGGTTTGTCAAGTATGATAGGAAGAACCACATGTGCATATGGAATTCAGATCGAGTCAAGATATATGGACCCAGGATGGGGTTGGGTTATGTATAATTGACGTGTATATAACATTACTTGTTGTTTAGTCATGACTATTAGAGAATGGTATTTGATATGTTTGTATCTAGTTGTGTGTAGATACAGGGAAAGATTTCCTAAACAATCTTACATATGGGAAAATTATTGATTGGAAAGTTGTGACATGATGATTACCATTAGGGAGAGGAGTTCTATGTTGCATATTACTTTTTACCAACCTCATTTTGTAATAGGCTGAAAAACATATGCTTTAGATTTTTACATGGAGGTTGCACATTGCCATAAGGGTAGGTATTGGATTCAATCACTTACAAGGTCATACTGAGGGGAACACAATAATGTTTCAATCCTTGTTCCTAAGTAACCATTAGTCTCTCACCAATGGTGAATGAGTTGGGTTATTTAAGTCCCAACCATGACACCATCCCCCAACCCTAAAAAATGATACTTGAAGGGAATGCTTGAACATCGAACCCTTGGTACATATTGGTAGGTAGTTTTTGAAGGGAATGTAGGGGCATGGAACTCTTGGTATCATGCACTTGAAGAGTTGTAGTGGTTATTTCTAGCTCTTGGTGTAGGATACTTGAAGAGTTGTAGTGATCATGTCTATCTCTTGGTACCAAATACTTAAAGGCTCTAAGTTAACTTAGTCTCACCCTTGGAATTGACTTTGATTCGATTTATGTATACTTTGGATAAAAGTATCCTTCAACATATGCATTTTATTTTATCATGGGAAATTGATTAAACTCACATAAGTAGTTTGATTGATCATATAGACTTTTTCATATTTTTGTAAAAGAGAAATAGAACTTACTTTTATAATTGGAAATGGAAATGCATTTTAAAAAGGGTGAGTTAAATTGAAATAAAATGACTTAATTAAAATAGAAAATAGAAATTTCATGTGCATCCACTAAATGAGGAAAAATGAAAGGGATCTAGGAAACATCTAAGAGTAAAATTAAGAGAAGAGGTTAGGATGTGATGAACAATATCTATTTTTCATTTTAAATAGAAGAATTACTTGTGCATGGAGTGACACATGGGTGGGTGAATAATATGTAATTTGTAATTAAAATAATTAATATTTTGGATGAGATGGAAAAATGACATGATTCTCAAAGGCTATAAGAAAAGAGGATTGGGCTTAAGGTTTCACCATTTTGTACTGTAATGATGGATGGATGTCGTAATGCTCAATTTTTATTTCTGAGTTAGTTTTTAGTTTAGTCTCAAGAATGTGATATTACCACAAATGTGGGGACCTCACACACTTTAGAGAAGCCACACATTCCATATTATAGTTTTTGTACTCTTCTCATTCAACCCATTGTTGCTTCGGGTTCCCTAGGGAAGAAAAGTAACATTTGTGAGTTGGTAGAGTAGTCATCCAATAAGTAAATTATATGTTTGGAAAATAATAATTGGACCTTATACTTGGAAAAATATTGTAGTTTAAAAATCATCAAGGGAGGATATTCTACAACCTTTTGTCAATAGGTATGCCAGTCTGAAATTTGTGCCCTATATAAGCCACAGATGAAGTCAACTACTAGTTACTCTTAAGAAACCCAATGTCACAACATTCTAGCTTCCATTTACCTTCAAGAAACCCATGATCGAGTACTATAGGTGCAAATTTTAATTTTTCAAGGAAAATATCTTGTATTTTTCTAGTTTTGTTTTTCTTCAAGAGGGAATAATTGTATATTATTTAAAGTGTTAGTAGCCTTATATAATCTATGTTTAAAATATATTTTGACTAATTTAATTGTCTCTTTCTTTAATTTCAGAGAATTCATCTTTATTTCAAACTAATAGTTTGATTACTTTGCATTGAAACTTGAGCTTCGTAAACTATAAAACTTATAATATATACATTGACCTAATGGTAATCCTCCTACAATTTGAAAAAACAAGAATTTGTATGGTTGCATTCGTAAAGAAAGATCATTGAAAGAGGATTTTGTATGCATCAAAGAATTGATTGAAATGTGTTCTTGGTTGATAATTATTAAGTCTGATGTATAACTTTGGTTATTGAGTATTTCATGGTGAATGACTAGCATAGTAGATAACATCACGGTGATATGAAAATGAGTTTTTTCGACTGTTATATTGATTATAATTTGATTAAATATCGTTATATTGAAAAGGGTATTGTCACCTTAATTAAGGGATTTTTAGTGCCCCGTTGAGAATATAATAATACTTCCATAGAAGACAAAAAGGGTCATTGAATGACTAGTAGAGGTTAAGTCATTAGGAGTTGGAAATTCATATTTACTAAGTAGGTATTGAGAAGACTGAACTGCATGTTGGCAAATTTTGTTGAGGATATTTCTTGAAATATTTTGAGTATTATGAAACCAAATGTAAAGAATTGGTGATTACATTGTTGAATGATTGCATATGTCATGAATTTGATTATTACTTATATGCATAATGTTGCAAAGTGTGTATTTTGGATTAAGTTAATGTCACGGGTAGGCGGTACAATAAATTTGATTGTTTGTGTTTTAAAATGTCTTTTTGAATAAGAATTGTAATACACATACTTACTGTCTTGATGCAATGTCTTCTAAGTTTTTGTGGATATATAAATGATAATTGAAAATTGATTTCTTGTACTATAACTCTTCCCGATTATTTTGATATATAATTATATGTTAAGAACATTTTAATGTGAAGATCCTCTTCAACAATTTTCTAATTTAGAATGAAATTCTTCTTCCATAGTTTTTCAATTTAACACATTCATGACTAATTATTCTAATATCATTATTTTTTAATATTGTATTTTTGACATTGAGAAATATACATATACAAAAAAAATTGCAACTACAAGAGCCATTTATCTTCATTTCCTGGCTCCCTCTCTCTTTTAAATTCTTTTCTGAATAATTAGTAATTAGTGAATTCACCTTTTATCATAAAAAAATATGGGATAAAAATTTAAATTAAAAGTAAACCATGGATTTTAAACACAAATTATCTATTAATAATAATTAAAATTTATATTTGTAAATGAAATATTAATAATATTATTTAATTTCTTTTTAAGGTAATTTCAGTTAGAAATCAATTTAATTGTTTGAAATTTTTAATGGTTAAAAATCATTTTTAATTATTTAAAATATTTGATTATTATTATTATTATTTGTAATACCCCCTCTGTTACGACATCAATAGTGATGTATAATAGGTAAGTATTTTTTTTTTGTTGCATTAGGATATTAAATTCGTTACAACACAATAAACAACATCTTAAGTGTAACATCCCGCTCTGGCGCACTGAGCGAACTTATTCTTTGAGGACACTTGCTCGCAAGTGATCGAGATTATTATGCTATTAAAAATCTTGATTTTGATTATGAGGCATTATGGGTTGATGATATGTTGTTTTACTACATTGACATAGACAGGTGCTATTGACTCGGTTTTACTGAGTGTGCAGGGTTTTGGACCTTGAGGATGCAGAGGCATCGATGGAACCCCTTGGACTTTGGATCGAGTCAGGTAGTGTGCCATTGGGGCTTGATTGTTTTACTATGATGTTAGTGCATCTGATTAGATGATATGATCGACTCGAGGATAGGGTCCTGGTGGGACCCGAAGTGATCCAAGAAATGGAAGAGAAAATGAAAACAATAAAACGAAGGATTAAAGAAGCACAGGATCGACAGAAGAGTTATGTCGATGCGCGTCATGTCGACCATAGTTACGAGGTCGACGATCGAGTCTTCTTGCGGGTTAAACCGCATAAGAGCTCGATCAAGTTTGGGAAGGGAGATAAATTCTCTCCTAGGTTCATGGGACCTTTCAAGATTGTGGAGAGGAAGGGGCATGTGGCCTATCGACTAGCCTTGCCTGATTCTTTGAGGTGTATGCACAATGTTTCTCATGTATCTGTTTTGAGACATTATATTAGTGATCCTACACATGTTATTGACATGAGTTCCTTGCAGGCATCGGACGAGGGAGCGCTCACGGATGAGCAGGTCTACATCTTGGATCATCGCGTTCGACAGCTACAACGTTGAATGGTAGATCAAGTCAAGTTTAAGTGGGAAAATTATAGTCCACACTCGGTGACCTGGGAGGATGCATATGATATGCGCCAGCAGTTTCCATTTTTGTTTGATAGATAGACATATGTTACTGTGATACATTTTACTTCGTCATTTATACTGTGAAACTTCGGGATGAATTTTAGACCAAGAGGGGGTCTATGTAACATCCCGCTCTGGCGCACTAAGCGAACTTATTCTTTGAGGACACTTGCTCGCAAGTGATTTGGATTATTATGCTATTAAAACTCTT
>ML813909.1:0-28761 GCA_009831015.1 Picea engelmannii
GCCTAGAGTAATCTACAACAAACTAGGCATTACAAGTGGATGGGGGTTTTACAACAATTTCATCTAGTCATCGAGTATAAGAAGGGTAGCACACATAAGTTGGAGGACATTATTTCATGGACACCCACATCGAAGATAACATCTTTTGGAACTTTGATGCACATAGATCCTTTTACCCATGATGCATATATACAAAGAGACATACACAAAAGACGAGGACTTCAAGGAGGTGTTTCAAAATATACAGGGACAAATTCCTATTGAAGAAGGTGATGGACAGGTTTACTATCATTTCAATAATGGATTACTCTACAATCTTGACAAGTTATGTGTCCCTAAAGGTGAACGATTGCAACTTAACAGAGAGGCTCATATCTCCAAGGTTGCAGGACATTTTGGTATTGGGAAGACAATTGCCAATTTACAAAAGTATGTGTACTAGCCCAAAATGCAAGAAGATGTATCATGGTATATTAGAGGATGTATACTTTGTTGTACCAACAAGTCTAGTAATAGGAAGCAATATCTATACCATCCATTACTTATACCCACTTAAACTTGGGAAAAAATTTCCATGGATTTTGTGGGATGTTTACCAACCACAAAGAAGGGACATGACTATTTATATTTCGTAGTTGATAGGTTCAGAAAAATGTGCATTCTCATGCCTTGTAAAGATACCATAAAGGGACATGAAACAACACACTTTCTCTTTGAATAGGTTTAGGTGCACTTTGAGATACCAAGGAGCATAATCTTAGGTAAGGATACCAGATTTCTTAGTGCATTTTGGATTATGTTTTGGGAGAATTTGAACACTAAGTTGAAGAGGTCTACAACATTCCATATACAAATAGATGGGAAGATAGAAGTAGTCAACATGAATTTGGTGCAACTTTTGAGGGGTTACAATTAGAAGCATCCGAAGACCTGGGATAAAATTTGATTTATATACAACACTCTTATAACATAGTAGTCCACACTTCTACTGGTAAGTCACCCTTTGAAACTTGATTTGGGTATTTTCCACCTTTTCCCTTAGATTTTGTATATGGACATCAAGGAGGAGTGAGGGAGGACCTCATAGGAGAAGCATTAAAAGAAGAAAAAAATGTTGAGAAGTTCAGGAAGATCCATTTGCAAGTACAAGAGACACTGAATAAGTCACATGAAAAGTAGAAGGATAGACATGATCGATACAAAATAGAGAGAACATTTAGAGTGGGTGATAGAGTATGGTTACAACCAAATAAGGAAAGGCTATGGGGTCGTAGTAAGAATATCAAGGATCTATGGTATGGTCCTTTTATGGTATTTGAAAAGGTAGGAGATAATGCCTACATGCTCAGTCTATTCCCATACATGTGCATTTACTCAGTAATGAATGTGGAGAATCTCAAACTCTATGAGCTTTCCATGTTGGATCAGGAGGAGGATAGTTCCTACCTTCCATAGAGGAATTGACACCAAATGCTCAGGCAGAGTTAGCATAAAACATCATTTTGTAGAAGCAGTCTAGAACTAAAACACATGAGAATCATGACCTTTGGTATATTGGGTTGAAAGGACAACTTCCAGTAAAAGAAAAGTTGTACTCCAAGGAGAAGGTAGAGGAAAAATTTCCTCACCTCATTCAGTAAATATTTTTGGGACCAAAATCATCCCTAAATGGGGAGGTATGATCTGGATTGGATCATTATATTGTTTTTCATCTATATCGATCCTTTTAAAGTGGAAAAAATTGGAGGAATCAACTTCTAGGGCCATTTTAGTGGTAGGTCCCACTTTGGAAATTGGGGTGTGGAACCTTCTGGGGCCATTTTGAGGCATCAAATCCCATTTTTGGGGGTTAAAAATTTCTGAGCATAGCTCAAATCCTATGACATTATTCTACAGATTGAGACCTTTCCAGCAGTGCAAAATTCATGTCAATCAAATCTCATATGAAAAAAGTTATGACTTCTCAAGTTGGCCTACCATGTTGACCACCATGGTACGAGAGGATGCCTCGTCAATCCCTGTTACTCATGAATATGGGGCTAGCCACATATGTAATTTCAATAATATTCTAGAAGGTCCAAAATGCTATCATGATTGAGGGTTGAACAAGTCAAAAACATACCACTAGATGGCTATCGGTCTATGTTAACTAACATACCACTAGGAGGATAAGGGATTGCATTATTTTCCATTGTATCTAGTTCCATAGCTGAGCAAAACATCTGAGAGTGGTATTCTATGAGCATAACAGAGGAGGGGATATTTTGTAGTAGCCATATAGGCCACAAGTCAAAGGAAAATCCATAGAGAGTGCTTCTTTCTTTGTACTTGCATCCTTTATATACCAAAGAAAAGAGAGTAGAGTAGCCTCGCCCTCTAGTTGCATTTTCTCTCATATTAGGTTTATGAAGTCATATCTTGTGTTTATTTTTGGATGGTGTGATTTTATTTTACTATTCTCTATTTTCCTCATTTTATCTATTTTTGATCCGGATTTATGAGCGGAACGAAATGAAACCATAGATTTATAATATTAACACATATACACAGTGAACAATAATAGAGATACACAAAAACTTGGTTTCTATTAAATAAATATGTTGAAAACTGTAAAATGCAGACTGAAAACAAGCTTGCTAGAATGGTGGCAACTTATCTATGAGAAGAGATATGACGACTATGCTCATTCACAAGAAGATGAGTACAATGAGGATCTAAAGGAATTTTTACAATAAACAAGAATTCCAAAACCCTAGACATCCAAAAACCTAACCCTAGGAGATGAAGCACCAAAAGTCATGTGGGCCCCGTTGGGGTAAGTTAGTACATCAACTTCCCGGGGTCGTAACTTTTGCATACAATATTCATTTAGGGAGAACGACATCTCATTGGAAAGGTATTGATGGGGAGATTCATTTATAAGGATCAATCAAAGCCTTTAACTATCATTAAGGTGGATGATCGTGAAAAATAATCGTTTAGGCCCTCAAAATGGCGCTAAAATTTCAGGAACCGAAAAACTGTTAAAAATAGTAAGTTGCCAAAAAATTGTTTTGATCTAGTTGGACAAGGTGGGTGGACACTCAAATCCTCCTGGATCAATCCTCCCCTTTTAGGAAGAAATGGTATCCATTGCATTGAGTTTCCCCATCAAATGAGGAAATTTCTGTTGAATTTTGCCCCGATTGAGCCACTTGCCTTGGTGCAGGAGTTGCCCTACTTTGACAACCCAATAAAGCTGTATCCTATGCTAGTGGGTTCCCTTAACTTGTGTGTCCAATATATGATCAATGGATTCATGTTCCATGTAGTTAGGGTTGATATTTGTTGGTGTCAAACATTTTTCTATCTCCAAGGTGTCCAATAATTGTGGAAAATAAGGTCGAAGGAGGTCCACATTGAATACTGGGTGAAATCCAAGGAATGGGGGAAGGTTGAGAGAAAAAGAATTGTCACCCACTGCCTTGGTGATGGTGTAGGGTCCATAATGGAGTGGACAAAGCTTCTGATGAGTCCTTGTAAGGCATTCTTTCTGTAAGTGCAACCAAACTTTATCTCCCACTTGAAATTGGTGTGGCACCTAACATTGATCATGGCGCTCCTTGTACTTGGCATTGTAATTCTGTAAAATATCCTGAACATGTTGGCAGATGTGCTGGATCCACTCAATGAAATGAGTGGATTTGTCATTTTCAATTGGATCATGCAAAAATTCTGCCTGGGTGGCTGCAAGGGGTAGTGCAACATCCATGGGGCCCAATGGTTGAAATCCCAACCCCACCTGAAAGGGGTTGTGGTCGGTTGAGCTATGTATGGCTCTATTGTAGTTGTGTTGAACATAGGGAAGACTCTTATTGGTGTGGGGGTTCTTGGAATTTTACATGCACAATATGTGCATGATAATCCGGTTGAGGACCTAGGTTTGGCCATCCATTTGGGGGTGGAAGGAAGTGGAATTGGTGAGCTTGGTGTCCAAAAGTGACCAGAGGTTTGACCATAATTTGTTGAGGAATCGATTATCCTGATCTAAGATAATGGTTTGTGGGATCCAAAAGTATACCCACACTCGTTCAAATAAGATCTTGGAAGTGGCCTCCACTGTGATGATCTTCTTGTAGGTGTCTAGAATCGCCATCATGGAAAAGTGATCAAGAACAAAAAAAACACAGTCATTTCCCCGCTTGGTGGATTGAAGGCCTGGCGTGTAGTCCATCGAGATGGATTCCTAGGGCCTGTCAAGAGTAGAAGAGGAGTGTACAAACCTTGTTTCTTAATGGTCAGTTTATAAATAACGTAGGTAGTGCGAGACCGAATATAATTGCTGAGATTATGTCGAAGTTTCAGCCAGTATAAATGTCGTTGCAACACCGCCACTATATTTTCCACTTCGAAGTGTCTTGCCACCTAATTGTAGTGGGCTTCCCAAATCATCTTCGCTCACTCTCTTGATGGAATGAAGAGATGGTCTAGATGACATAACAACTCGTCCTGAAGATGGAGATTGGTGATAGCTATGTTTGCACCCAACATCTGGTAGGTGTTAGCGAAGTTATTGTTCAATGGATATCTGTTGTTGTTCTTCATATCTCTATGTTATTGCATTCAATCTGTTATTTATTTCATTCTGATCATAAATCTGGATCAGTGGTATCAAAGTGGTCTTATCTTCATTTATTTTTCTTCATGCATGTCCTAGACAAAATCTGGGTACAAGAAGTTGGGACTCAAACTAGTTGAGCCTTTGCAATATTGGTTTCATTGAGCCTGACCACAACTCATGGGAGATGAGAAGAAAGATGATGGAGCATGAGATCCTTTTAAATTGTTTCTCAAGGAATCCCTTGCGCAACAAAGGAACGAAATGATAAACAACTTTGCACAGATCCTTTGGCGGCTGCCCACAGGAAACACATCTTCATCAAGTGACCATGCAACCCCCTTCAAGGTACAAGTAAATTTTAATATTCCATTATTTTAAGGATTGATAGATGTGGATGCTATAGATAAATGGTTGAATCTACTCGAAGGGTATTTTTTGGTCCACAATTTTTTTGATAGGAAAAATATTACTTTTGAATTCCTCAAGGTTGTCCCCCATGTTAAGGACTGATGGGATATTTACTCTAAGAAAAGGGACATAGAGGAATTCAATATTTGTGGTTTCCCCCACATGGGATTCCTTCAAGGATGTCATTAAAGAACAATACTACCTTGTTGGAAGCTACGAGGACCAATACACAAGATGTACCACCCTACGTCGGGAAAGGAACCAAATAGAACCAGATTTCACCAATATTTTCCATACGTTGCACACCAAATTGTGTATCAAAGACTCTGAATGACATATGGTGCTCAAATATCTCAATTTTTTGCATAGATACATTCAAACATAAATGGATTTTTTGTACATCGCATCATTGGGTAGGACTTATAGATATGTTATCAATATCAAGTAGAAATTTAAGCAGAAGATGAGAGATTTTGGATCTGTGAACTCCTCACAACCGAAGCAGGGAAAAGGTGGCCCCAACCCAAAAAACAAGGTATAAAGAGAATATGGTCACTCTTAGAATATCCAGTCCAAGCCGCAACACAAGAAGAGTAATGAGAAGTCGAATAAGGACACGGGAAAGCGGTGTGAATACCATAAAATCCATTGGAAAAACATCGAAGAATGTCTCTTTAAGAAGTCACTGGTGGTCGAGCTGAAATATTTTGAGTCAGATGCATATTCTGACTCCAAATAAAATCCAAAAGGAGGGAAGAGGATTATCGATGTCAAATCCAACGCCATTGTCACTACCACCAATGTCCAGCCAATAAAACCAAAAAAACCAAAGGAAGGGGAATGCCTCTTTCACTCACATATGTGGATAAAGGGGGCTCTACTTCATTTCATTTTCGATAGTGACAGTCAGAAGAATCTGATCTCAGCAAAGGTCATCAAATGGTTGGACCTTCCAATGACACCATACCTGGAATGCTAAACCATCAACTGGATTCGCCAAGGAAGAGATATCTATGTTAGCCAACAATGTCATCTTCCCTACATCATCAAGCCCTTCAAAATGAGGTATTGTGTGATATTTATCCCCTTGAATTTTGTGATGTTCTTTTAGGACAAACATATTTGTGGAAGAAACATGTTGTGTATGAGTTTAGACCCTGCAGTTTTATTATAGAGGATACCAGAGGTAGCGCTGCCTATCATTGTTTCTTTAATCTCTGCTAAGCAATGCATTAAGGTCATTTCACAGACCAAGAAGTTTGTGTTCTTTGTGATCCATGCTCACAGTAAAAAGAAGTTCGCTGCCACATTCGTGACCTTTAGACAAATCCTCTCTTTGTAGTAGAAGCAAGTGGATGGAATCATGGAAGAGTACAAAGACATCTTATCCTCACCCACCGGGGTATCGACACACTTCCAATTCAAGCATCCAATTGATCTAACCCCCATTGCACCTATTCCTAATGGACCAGTTTACCATTACTCGCTGATGGAAAATGAGGAAATCAAGCATCAGATCCAAGAGATGATTCAAAAGGGGCATATTAGACCCAACTCCTCCCCTTGCAGAATATAGATTGTACTGGTGCAGAATAAAGACAATACCTGGCAGCTCTGCATTGATTATAGAGCATTAAAAAAAATCATAGTCAGGAACCGATGACCTTCTTGACCAACTCAATTGATCACGGATCACAAAGAACACAAACTTCAAGATTGAACTAATGTCTGGCTACCACCAGGTTCCCATCGAACCAATTGATGTATGGAAGACAACTTTCAAATCTAAAGAAGGTCTTTTTGAATGGCTGGTCATGCCCTTTGGCCTAACAAATGCACCAACAAATTTCATGAGGTTGATGGATGATGTATTGAGACCCTTCACCAAATATTTTGTGGTGGTATATCTGGATGACATCCTCATATTCAACAGAACTTGGGAGGAGCACATGTCGCATATTCAACAGGTTTTGAGCACTCTGCGACATCACAAGCTATATGCCAACTTGGAAAAATGCTCCTTTGGCATGAACAAGGTCCAATACTTGGGATAAATTGTTGATAAACATGGGGTACATTTTGATCCAGCTAATATCCAATTCATCCGTTACTGTCCATCCCCGACCACACTAACTGAGATTTGGAGTTTCTTGGGACTTGCCAACTTCTACCGACGGTTCATGCTGGGATTCTCTCATATTGCATGGGCCCTCAGACAAGTGACCAAAGGCAGTGGCAAGGAAAATTTCAAGTGGGGGAAGGCACAATAATGATCATTTGATAATCTGAATCATCCCTTATGATCAACTCCAGTACTCTCCTTACTCAATTTTCAACAACCGTTCAAGATTGAGACTGATGCATCTGACTATATTGTAGGTGAAATTCTCATTCAACACGGTCATATGATAGAATACCATAGTGAGAAACTCTCAGAGACTTTCCGGAAATACCCCACCTATGACAAGGAAATGTATTCCATTGTACAATTCTGTCGTCAATGGAAACATTACATTTTGGGAAAGGAGTCAGTCATCCACACTAATCACAAGCCTCTGTAGTTCATACATACATAGGGGAAGTTTCAGAATGACCTCCATAAGAAGTGGTCCACATACCTACAACAGTTCCATCTCAAGATCAAGTATAAAACATGGAGCACAAATCATGTCACTGAATGCCTCATTCGACCTCTCATGGCTGCACTCACCACCATGCTCCATTCCTATGAATATGAGGCATTTGAGTAGCCCCAACTTTATTAGCAAGATCATGACTTCGCCAGCACCTATCAACTCTTGGGTATAGGCATGAATGTCACCAATTTTCACATTTAGGATGGACTGTTATGCCATCTGGGCCACCTCTGTGTTCTTGTAAGTGAGCGCGCAAAGATGATTTGGGAGGCTTACTACATTAAGATGGCAGGACATTTTGGCATGGATAAAACGATGTTCGTTCTACATAAAAAAAATTATTGGTCAAAACTTCGACATGACTTCAACAAGTATATCATATCTTGCACTTCATGTGCCATTTCCAAGCCAAACATCAAGAAGCAAGGCTTATACACCCCTCTTCCTACTCCCAAGAGGCCTTGGGAATACATCTCGAAGGATTACATGTATGGCCTTCTATCCACTGATCAAGGCAATGATTTTGTATTTATGGTGGTTGATCAGTTTTCAAAGATGGCCATTCTCACAACCTACAAGAAGAGCGTCATAGCAAAAGATACTACTAAGATATTCTTCGAACGAGTGTGGGTCCATTTTTGGATACCATAGACCATCATCTCTGATTGGGACAATGGGTTCCTCAACACATTTTGGTTGAGTCTTTGGTCACTATTGGACACCAAGCTCACTAAAACCACTGCCTTCCACCCTCAAACTGATGGCCAGACAGAGGTCGTCAATCAGATGACTATGCACATCCTGTGCATATATAACTCTAAGCATCTGTGTACATGGGATGCGAGTCTTCCCTATGTTCAACACAGCTACAACAGGGCTCTCCATAGCTCCACCAACCATATACCATTTCAAGTGGGGTTGGGATTCCAACCCTTGGGTCCCATTGATGTTGCACTACTTCTTGCAACCACATAGACAAAATATTCCCATGTTCATTTTGAGGTCGACAAAACCACCAGATTCATTGATTGGATTCAAGACATCCACCAACAGGTCCATGAGATTTTGTAGAAATCCGATTCTAAATACAAGCATCACCATGATCAACACCGGGTACCGCACAAGTTTCAGGTGGGAGACAAGGTCTGGTTACATTTGTAGAAATAATCCCTTATGGGGCCCCATAGGAAGCTCCATCCACTTTACTATGGACCTTACACTATCACCAAGGTTGTGGGAGACAATGCTTTTGAGCTCAACACTCCCTCCTTCCTTGGCTTGCACCCAATGTTCAAAGTGGACCTCCTCCAACCATATTTTCCACCATTATTGGACACCTCAGATATCACAAAACAATTGACACCAACAAATATCAACCTTGACTCCATGGAACATGCATCCAATGATCAGATAGTGGACACACAAGTCAAGGGCACTTGCCAGCAAAGGATCCAAATTTATCAGGTTGTCAAGGTAGGGAAGCTCCTGCACCAGGGAAAATGGCTTACCTAGGGAGAAATTCAGTAGAAATTTCCTCACCTGATGGGAGCACTCAACGCAATGGATACCAATTCTTCATAAGGGGGAGGACTGATCTAGGTGGATATTGGTGTCCACCCACCTATTCCAATTGGCTCCTTTTGAATTTAGTTCATCACATTCTTCTATAATTATTTGTAATTGTGGGTTCTACACTTTCTAGGATGTCTAAATCCCTACACATATTCCAGGTGTAGATTGGTGGCCTCCCACCTAATCCAACTAGCTTATTTTGGAAGTTTTCATGTCAGTACATCTTTTTGTACTTCCAGGGCCATTTTGGGGCCCTAAACAATGTTTTTTTTTTAATTTCCATAGTCAAAATATAGACATAGTAAAGTTTGACAACATAATGTGTAGCTCTCAAAAACACCTTTCTAACAGGCTATTACGCGCCTAAAATAGAGGTCGTATGCAAAAGTTACTACCCTGGGAAGTTGAGGTACCAACTTACCCATCGAGGCCCACATAACTTTTGGCGTTTCATCTCCTAGGGTTAGGTTTTTGGATGTCTAGGGTTTTGGCATTCATGAGTAATGTTAAAAATGCCTCTGGAGCCTCATTGTAATCATTCTTCTCAGATAGATGTGCGTAGAATCCACACCTCTTCTCAGAGATAGCTACCACCATTCGAGCAAGTTGTTTTCAGTTCTGTAGTTTTACAGTTTCAACCTATTTCATTTATTCAATAAAAGTTATTGTTCACTGGATATCTATTTTTGTTTTCTGTATCCCTTTGTTATTGTATTTAGACTGTTATTTATTTCGTTCGGCTCATAAATCCGGATCATTCCCGGATCCAAACTATTGAGGCTTTTGTTTAAGCTTCTGCTCGATTTTGACGGCATGTCGATAGGCCATGCCCAAGGATGAGATGTCCAAAAATATCATTTATGTATGGATGTATATATGAATACTACCACAGTACTTGAGCACCATATTTCACTCAGAATATTTTATACCCAACTTGGTATGGAATACATTAGTGAACTATGGTACTATTTGGTCTCTTTCAATGTGGTCCATCTTGTATACAAGTTATCATAACTTCAAACATGGTAGTATTGTTCCTTAATAGCATCCCTAAAGGAACCCCAAGTGGGTGCAACTACAAATAATGTGGATACTTCTATTTCCTTTTCCTCATAGAAAGTCTCCCACCAATCTTTGACATGGGGGACGGCCTTGAGGAGTGAAAACGTAATATTTTCTCTATAGGAAAATTTGTGGATAGAAAAATACCCTTCTAGAAGGTTTAACCATTTATCTATGGCATTGGAATTTATTTGACCTTCAAATATAGGAATATCAAAGTTGATATGTACCTTGAAGGGGGTGGCGCTTCCGCTTGAGGTGGACACATTGCTTGTCGGCAGTCGTTGAAGGATTTGTACAAAGTTGTCCATCATCTTGTTCCTCTGTCGCTCAAGGGATTCCTCGAGAAACATTTTGAAAGGATCTCTTGTCCCTTCGTATTTATTTTCACCCACCATGGACGTTTTCTTGGGCGTGATATAAAAGTTTTCTTGAAGAGAAACGAGCTCGAGACCCAACTCTCTATACCCTAACCGCGTCAGGGACATGCATTAAAAAAAATGACAAGGAATAGATCGCTCTGATACCACTGATCCGTGTTTATGAGAAAAATGAAATGAAACAAAAAATTTATAATATCAGCACAGAGACACGGTGAACAATAACAGAGATACAATAAAAATTGGTTTCTATTAAATAAGAAATATGTTGAAAACTATAAAATGTAGACTGAAAACAAGCTTGCTAGAATGGTGATAACTTATCTCTTAGAAGAGATGTGGTGGTTATGCTCATTCAAAATAAGATGAGTACAATGAGTATCTGAAGGCCTTTTTACAATAAACATGAATTCCAAAACCCTATACATCCAAAAACCTAACCCTAGGAGATGAAGCACAAAAAGTCACGTGGGCCATGTTAGGGTTGGTTAATACATCAACTTCCCAAGGTTGTAACTTTTTCATACGATCTTCATTTAGGTTGCATGATATCTCATTGGAAAGGTATTGACGAGGAGATTCATTTAAGGGGCCCAATCAGAGCCTTTGTGATCCATATGGATCTCAGTGGCCATCCACCTTTTCCACTAAATCACCATTTTGAGCCTGTGGTTTTGATAAACCATGATATTCACCCTTTTGATGGGGAATGGAATGTAATTCCATATTCATTTGTTATTTACAGACATCATGTAATGATTTCGTAGTGTTCTTATGTACATGCCTACAACATATTTTTAATGCACCGGATCCCATTATAACTCCGCAATTAAGCGCGCTCAGGCTAGATTAGTACTGGGATGGGCAACCACCCAAGAATTCCTAGTGTTTTACATGCCTATGGAATTTTATAAACTTAGTCCAATTTATCCCACATGCATCATGGGAATTGTTCTCCTCTCACTCTCTCATATATAATTGAGGTGAAGGAATCCCTTTAAGCATGAAATTGAGTGTGATGTAAAGTTTGTTGCGAGTGAAGCATATCCAACATCTCTTTCCTTTCAAAGATAGGCTACCCCATTCATCTAGTTTGTGTTCTAAAGTGTTTTTCTATCTCTTTTAGTAATAGAAGATTGGTTTCACTGTATTTTTGTGTTCTCTTCTATATTTTTGTGTATTTAATTGTTATATCTTGGTTGTATTTCTGCCTTCATGTCATTCTCAAAATAATTTGGATCAGTGGTATCAAAGTAGTCTACTCCTTGTTATTTCTCGAAGCATATCCCTGACAAGGTTAGCATATAAAGATTTGGGTCTCAAGCTAATTTATCTTGAGGACAACCACTCTTGCTAGCCCAAGCGACCTTCCATGGCGGAAGAAAAGAGAGATGGCAGAGCAGGAGATCCTTTCAAGATGTTGCTTGAGGAAGCCCTCGTGTGACAAAGGAACAATATGATGGACAAATTTTCTCAGATCCTTCGAAGACTACCGATGGTGACATCCGAGGCATCTTCAACAAGAAACAATTTTACAAGTGCGGTGCCCTTCAAGGTACAAGTCAATTTTGATATCCCTTTATTTGAAGGCCAGATAGATGCAAATGATCTAGAAAAATGGTTGAATATGTTAGAAGGTTATTACTCAGTCCAAAATGTTTTCGAAAGTGAAAAGATCACCTCCACGCTCCTTAAATCCCTTCTCCATGTCAGAGATTGGTGGGAAGTTTACTGGGAGAGGTACACCATGATGAATATACACTATTTGGGAGAGAATCCACTTGGGAGACCTTTGTAGATGCCCTAAATGAGGAGTTCAACCATATCAGAAACTATGATGACCAATACATGAGATGGACAACTTTGCATCAGAAAAGAGACTAGACAGTGCCAGAGTACACCAACATATTTCATACCTTGCACTCAAATCTAGGTATAAAATACTTCGAGCGACACCTGGTTTTGAAGTACCATAGTGGTCTACACAGGTGCATCCAAACAGAAATGGATTTCTTCGACATCTCCTCACTAGGGGCGGCTTATTGATATGTAGTCAAAATTGAGAATAAATTCAAGCAGCAGAGTAAGTGGGAGAAGCATGGAAAAGGAAACTCTAACTCACATAATGAAGGATAGAGAAAGGAAGGACAACCTCAAGAGAGCCAGTCCCATATGTAGGCAAAGAAGGGTAATAGGAAGTCTAAGAAAGACACTGGAAAGTGGTGTGAGTTCCACAACAGCCCTTGGCACAACACTGATAAATGTCGCTCAATACAGTCATTGGTGGCCGAGCTCAAAGAAAAAGAGTCGAATTCTGACTTGGACCCTGATTCAGAAAATAATAAAAGGAGACAAATAATTGATGCAGAACCCACTGCTATTGTTGCAACTGCAACAATCCAACCAGAAGAGGATCTTGAGGAGGGGGAGTGACTCTTCCATTCACATATGTGGGTGAAGGGGACCCCACTGCATTTTATTATTTATAGTGGAAGCTAAAAGAACATCATCTCAATAGAGGTTGTCAATAAATAGGATTTTCCAACAACACCACACTCGCATCCATACAACATCGGGTGGCTTTGCCAGGGTCAAGATCTTCGTGTCAGCCAACAGTGTCGCCTATCCTACATCATCAAGCCCTTCAAGGATGAGGTAGTGTGTGATGTTGCCCCATTGGAAGTTTGTGATGTTCTATTAGGCCAGTCATATATGTGGAGGCGTCATATTTTTTATGAGTCTCGACCCCGTAGCATCATTATTACTATGGGGGGTCAACTATATAGGATACCAGAGGTAGTTCCAACTATCGTCCCAACAAAACAATGCCACAAAGTAATATATCATACTGCAAAGTTTAGCCTCTTCACAATCCGATCAGAAGGTGAACAGAAGGACACTGCAACCACTGTAGACTCAACCCCAGACCTTTCTATCCATCATGAGCATATCGAAAATATTGTAGAAGAGTACCAAGATGTTCTTGCTGAAGCTATGGGGGTGCCTCCACACTACCTAGTCAAGCATGTTTATAAAAGAACCGTTCATACTCTTCATGTTTCATCTTCATCAACAGAGTCCTCCCACACTTAGGTAGATCATGCAACTATATTGGTCGAACATATCCAACCCCTCCAACAAAAGATTCATGAGAACCTTCAACAAGCTAAGTAGGACAACTTATTCAGCAAGGCAAGTAGCGCACCAAGCTTAATATTTAGTAAGAGTCTCCCCGTCTCCCTAGGGAACTTGACGCAATGGGGACCATTTCTTCCTAAAGGGGAAGGAATGATCCAGATGGATCTCAATGGCCATCCACCTTTTCCACTGAATCACCATTTTGAGCCTATGGTTTTGATAAACCATGATATTCACCCTTTTGACGGGGAATGGAATGTAATGTCATCTTAATTTGTTAATTACAGACATCATGTAATGCTTTCCTAGTGGTCTTATGTACATGCCTATAGCATATCATTAATGCACTGGATCCCATTAGAAATCTGCAGTTATGCAGACTCAGGATATAGTAGTACTGGGATGGGTGACCACTAGTGAAGTCCTAGTGTTTTACATGCCTATGGAATTTTATAAACTTGGTCCAATTTATCCCACATGCATCATGGGAATTGTTCTCGTCTCACTCTCTCATATATAATTGAGGCGAAGGAAGCCCTTTAAGCATGCAATGGAGTGTGATGTAAATCTTGTTGTGAATGAAGCATAGCCAACATCTCTTTCCTTTCAGAGATAGGCTACCCCATTCTGTCAGTTTGTGTTCTACAATGTTTTTATATCTTATTCAGTAATAGAAGTTGGGTTTCACTGTATTTATGTGTTCTCTTCTATATTTTTGTGTATTTCATTGTTATATCTTGGTTATATTTCTTCCTTCATGTCGTTCTCAAAATAATCCGGATCACTTTGGCTGTCATTGAGGTGCCTTATCGTGAAAAATCGTCGTTTAGGCCCTCCAAATGGTCCCAAAAGTTTAAAAACCGAAAAAATGCTAAAAATAGTAAGTTGAAAAAAAATTGTTTTGAGCTAGTTGGACAAGGTGGATGGCCACTGAGATCCTATTGGATCGATTTCATGCATAAGAATAAAAACAATAACTAATTATTATGGAGATCTAAAGGAAAAATAACCTTAACAGTAAATATTTAAGTATTTTATTAGATTTGTTGTGACGAACTGTTCTAGTGGAATGTCCACGACAGTTTACACATCAGTTTGTTTTGAGCTAACTCATGAAACTATCTATATTCCATGCATGTAGTCTTCCCTAAGTGTAGTTTTACTCGTTGAGCAACAAATCTCTATTCTTTAGAGACACTGAAAGTACATATCTTTACCTTGAAAAAAGAATAGCACAATTTATGCAAAGAAAAGAGCTCTGATACCACTTGCAAGGTATCTAATTTATTATAATAAGAATAAATAGAAATATTGAAGCAAATACTAGTGGAACAACAAAATATAGATAATAACAACACCAAAATAATACCTTTATTGATATAAATCCAAGTTCACTTTCCTCTTCGATTGGGAAACCTCCAGTAGAGCAGTGCTCTATTACAATAATTCTCAAGACAATACTTTCTCATTCCTTCTACTCCTATTTATACTAATTTTATCTTCTAAAGAAAATTCTAGAGGAATATCTTTATAGAAGAAAAAAATTATGTTAAGTATTCTTACATTAGACTTGTTCACATTATTAAATAGGCCTTATTAACTAATGTTGACCTTTATTACATGGAAAATATATTATTCTACCTACATGAGGGGTTAGGGAGGTTAGGTCCCTAACATTTACTGGTGATGGTCGATTTTTCCTTCACTGATCTCATATTTTTCCTTATGGTTTCTACGAGCTTTAAAGAGGTTGTGATCTCTTTCTTCCTTAAGACATTGGAAAACCTATTAGTGACTCATTTGATGTAGGGGAGGTGAACTATCTTGTTAGGATGACTATCTCTAGAACTTTGGTCCCCTCCTACCTTTTCCATGGCTCTTCTTATTGTCATTCTGACATCCTTATTCATGTATCCTATGCTATTGTAAACCTTGGTAAGGTAATCTTTCTCCTATTCTAGGTGTTCTTCATCATATATTTTGGTAGATCGCATGACTAGGGTATTTAAAAATCCCATTTTGTGAGTGATATGGTGATGAGAGCTTGAAAATCATCCAAAGAACAATATAAATAGAGAATAATACCTTTCCCTGAAGAACCTCAAAAGTAACCAAGAGCTTGTGATCCTAAAAGTAGATCAAGGTGTTACCATGGTAATTATGAATAGTGAAGACTATAAAACAAATATGATAGAGCATCTCATCCTGAGTGGCATCTACATGAAACTAGAAAGTAACCCAATAGCTAGAATAACCAAGGAGGTCAAAAAGGTTATAAAAGATTTCAATATTGATGAATTAACCAAGAAGCGCTTGCTTCCCAACTATGAGATAACTCCAAGGATTTGTGATCTTCCAAAGATCCATAAGGAAGAAATCCCCCTCAGACCAATTGTCAATACAATTAGTTCTCCCACTTATCAACTAGAAAAATATGTGGTGAAGATTCTAGGATGTTTAGTTGGCAACATAGACTCATTCATCAAGGATTCCTCTAACTTTGTAAGGATCATAAAGAATGAAAGAGTGGAACATGGTGATACCATCATAAAATTTGATGTGGTTTCTCTCTTCAAAAAAATATCCCTTGATGAATTTATCTATATTATCAAGGATAGCATAGACCCTTAAACCTTCAAACTAGTTGAAGTTTTCCTTCGATCAACATTCTTCAGCTTCCAAGGAGTATTCTATGAACAAACTAGTGGCGTAGCAATTGGGTCCCCTTTATCTCCCATTGTTTCCAACTTGTTCATGGAAAATTTTGAAAAGAGGGCATTGGATATACCCCCTAAAGCCAAAAGGATGGAAGCATTATGTTGATGACTCCAATGTTATATGGCCACATGGGAAAGAAGAACTTAAAAAATTCTTTGAACACCTTAATTTCCTATCAGATGACATCAAGTTCACAATGGAACTAGAGGAAGACAACATCATTGCATTTTTTGATGTATTGATTCACAGGAAACAAGATGGACATCTTGGCCATCAAGTTTATAGGAATAAAACACATATTGAGATCTATCTATGTCACACACCCACTGCAACATAATAAATTTTGTGCCTTTTCTCAAGGGACAAAATCCCCGAAATCCTACGGGGCTTAGTACAGGATAGCTCTTCCCTTTTTCCACCTTCATGCGATCGTTGATCATGATCACAGGCCAAACAACTAGGAGCCGTTTTTCATTTCATGACTCGGTGATATAAGCGGGTCTAGTATTTCGACTCTGCAAACCCCGAAACGCCGTAATGCCCAAAAAGGCTTCGATCAAAAATTATCCCCCTAGGCTATGCCTTGGCCCGTATGACCACTTCTCATAAGACTGCAGTCTTATTTCCTTCGGGACTTATCAGTATGAGAGTCCGACTTCTTGTCAACAAGACTCCCAAATTCCCGATTTCCGAATTCCCGAAATGGCCTTTGTCACATTAGCCCTCCTGGCTATGCCCTGATCTAGGTGACCACTCCTCATAAGACCTCTGTCCTCTTTCTTTCGGAATTTATGAATACAAGAGCCCGACCTCTTGTCAATGGGACTTCTAAATTCCTGATTTGCGAAATCCCGATGGACTCTTCCTTTCGGGACTCTCTTGAAATCCTAGATTGTTGCCACATGTCCTCCCTCAGATGGACAGTCCTCGTCGTTTCACGATTTCGTGACTTGCGACCCCTAGTGACACAAATCCTCTGTCAATTCGAAACCCTGGTATCCGAAATACCGATGGGCTCTCGATCTCCACCACGTGTCCTCCTCTCGGATGGACGACTCAGATCTATTTCGGGACTTTCATTGTGAAGTTTCTCGACCTCTTGTCATCAGGACTTCCGAAATACCAAAGTCTGAAATCCTGATACCAACTCCTCTTTCGGGACTTTCACCTCTATTCACAAGGGCTTAACCCTCATCCATCTCCTGACAGATCCAATGGCTGTCAGGTTTTCTAACTAAGATCTGATGGTTCAGATCTGTCCCACACTGTGCACTCTCCTGCTGCTCCCTGGACATGGAAAAACCAACGGTCTAGATACTCCCACAGACCTTGGGGATCTACGGTCCCGATTTCTTCACTACTCACAAAGATAAAGGAAAAGGGTTAAGGCATTTAACGCCCTCATTTCTTTCTCCAATCTAATGGTCGTGAATGACCACAAATCTTCTGACAAGATCTTGTCCATCAATCGATACTTATCCCTACGTGGCTATTTCAGGATTTTGAGAGGCCCATTCTTCCTCGTACAGGATTACTAAGACTTGCGCCTTCATATCCTTTTTAGGTTCTTGGTAAGCTTTCCAAGAAGGGTATCTCTGTGGAGAGATCGATTCTGGATATTCTTGGGGACGAATAAGGGTATAGATTTCCCAAAAGCAGACTTGAAGTCTGAATTAGATTGGTATACATATATATAAATCTATATATAAACATAAGCCATACGTGGTCCTTCCAATAAAATCATGCAACCACCATTTTTGATCAAAACACCACACAGACAGTCTTATACTCAAACCATTCATAAACTGCACAGACTATGAGCATACATGTCAGCATATAAATTTCAAGATGCAAGATGTAAAACACTTATCATAAATAACACCCGATGTGATTGCAACTACTGAGAGGGGTGCTCGTTTCCACCCAACCGTAGGCTCAGCGACTCCCAACGGATTTACCACTAGCCACCCTCGAGCTGAGACCACGATGCTACAAGACTGAGTCTTTGTTTTCCAGTGACCGAGAATTAAGGTTACTCTCCTTCTTCTCCGCTATCACTCACTCTATATTTTTCCATAGTTCTCCTTCTTATTTCCCTCACGTCTGCCCCTTGATCGCCCACTCTTCCTGCCTTTTCTCCTTTCGGCGAGGTTGCCCGTGGCACAATTTTCCGCATGGTGGTCAGGTCTGAGGACTCTACAGATGGGCAGTTCATCCCCATCCCTCATTACTCATGAGGATCCATTTACCTACCAACCTGGTGAGTCATTTAATTTGGGGCCAGTGAGCCTCTCTTGGTTCTCCGGGCCAGTGAAGTCCAAATATGGTATTGGTTTTGGTGGAAGTTAACTTGACCTTTCTAGGTGCCTTCCACCACCTTTCTTCAACCATCATGGTCTCTTTTTCATCAAATCCCCTCTCAGCAGTCCTGCAATATATATATTCATAATATTATTCACATTCATAGACCTTTTTCACAAGGTCCATTCACTTCACACATTCACATTTCCGAGTTTGCCACAATACTTGGCCAGTATAGTTATTTTTACAGACTGGGGGAAACATGGTGTTACAATTCCCTCCCCCTTAAAGGAACATCATCCTCGATGTTCTATCTATCAACTTGACATGCATGTATAGGTGTAAACAAAATTAGATATGCCCGTTTCATGGCATCCTCCATTTCCCATGTAGCCTCATCTGGGCCAAAATGTCTCCACTTCACCTTGACTTGTGAAATGGTTCGGTTCTGGAGTGGGGTTTCCTTTCTATCCAGTATGCATTGAGGTTCTGGTAGAAACTCTCCCTCCGGTTCCACCTGGATCACAGACCAATCAATTATATGATTAGCATCATGTACATATTTCTTTAATAATGAAACATGGAAAACATTATGTTCTTTTACTGTGGGAGGAAGTGCTAGCCTATAGGCTACATGTCCCACTCTATCTAGAACCTCAAAGGGTCCACAATACTGAGGTGCCAACTTGGCACAAGCTCCCATTTTTAGAGAACTCTTCCTGGGTCTAACTCTGAGATATACATGGTCTCCTGTTTTGAACTCTCTTGGAGTTGTCTTTTGGTCGGCATAACTTTTCTGTCGGTTCTGAGCGACCTTTAGGTTTTGTTTTATCTGAGTCACCTGTTGTTCCATTTATTTCAACATGTTGGGTCCAAAAGAAATTCTGTTTACGGGATTACTCCAGCTAACTGAAGTGTTACACGGTCTACCATAGAGGACTTCGAAGGGGCTCATCTTTAAGGATGCTTGGTAGCCGTTGTTGTAGGTGAATTCTACCAGTGGCAGGTAGTCTTCCCACTTCTTGGGTTGATGCATTACATGCATTCTTAGCATGTCTTCCAGTATTCGGTTCACTCTTTCTGTTTGTCTGTCAGTTTGAGGGTGATAGGCGGTGCTAAACAACAATTTGGTCTCTAAACCAACCATTAGTGATTTCCAAAAGTTAGAAGTAAATTTTGTGTCTCTGTCAGACATGATCTCTTTCAGCACACCATGCAATCTGAATATCTCCTTCATGAATACCTGAGCGATATCGATTGCTTTGCAAGTTGATTTGACAGGGATGAAATGAGCGGACTTGATCAATTTATCCACCAATACCATAATGTCATCGTTATGTTTGGTCGATGTTGGTAATCCAGTGATGAAATCCATGGAGACGGTTTCCCATTTCCATTCTGGGATTGGTAAAGGTTGCAATAACCCTGCTGGGTGTCGGTGTTCTACTTTAACTTGTTGGAACTCTATGCATTTGGCCAAGTACTCGTCTACGTCTTTCTTCATTCTAGGCCAATACTAGAATTGTCTCCTAGTGGCCGTGATCATCTTATAGTACCCTGGATGACCAAAATAGGGTCTTTTATGTAGTTCATCCAGTATGAACCTCTTCAAGTCGTCACAATCTGGAATATAAAATCTGCTTCTGTAAGTGAGAAAACTTCCTTCGGTCATCTGGTAGCCTTCATATTTTACTTTGGCAGGTTCTTGCTGTAGGTACATGGTCATGGTCTGGACGAAGGGATCGATTTCTTGTGCATTTCTGATTCTTTCCTTGATATCTGTCTCACAGGTGCTCACTGCTTCCAGGTGAATTGTTTTCATACTTCTTCTAAGGGCATCAACCACCCTATTTTCCTTTCCTTTAATGTGTTTGATTTCGAAATCAAACTCGCTAAGGAGGGCCATCCACCTAGCTTGCCTAGAATTGAGCTTTGGTTGATCAAACAGGTATCACAATCCATAGTGATCTGTCATAAGTACAAACTTTCTTCCCAGGAGGTAATGCCTCCACATTTTCAAGGCATGCACTATGGCAACTAGCTCTAGATCATGGGTCACATAGTTGACTTCATACTCGTTCAATTTTCGGGATTCATAGCAGATCACACTTCCTTCCTACATAAGGACTCCTCTAAGCCCTTCCTTACAGGCATATGTGCACACGAGGAAGTCATCTTCTGGATTGGTGATCTTCAACACGGGTGCATAGGTCAATAGACATTTCAGGGTTTGAAATCTTTCTTCACATTTCTATTTCCATAGGAATTTTGTCCCCTTCTTCTGGAGGGCAGTGATTGGACAACCAATCTTGGAGAATCCTTTTATAAATCTCCTATAGTATCCTACTAATCCCATAAAGGATCTGAAGTCCGAAACATCCTTTGGGGTAGGCCATTCAATGATAGACCTGGTTTTGTCAGGGTCTACCACTACTCCTTCTTCGGAGAGAACATGGCCTAAGTAATGTATTTGCTTCTGGAAGAATTCACATTTGCTGAATTTGGCATAGAGCTGATGTTCTCTTAGCACTGGCAGCACAAGTATAAGATTCTCTTCATGCTCTTTTCTGTTCTTGGAGTAAATTAATATATCGTCAATAAAAACAAGCACAAATTTGTCTAGGAATTTGCTGAGTACATTGTTCATCAAGAAAATAAAAGTGGCAGGGGCATTGGTCAAACCAAATGGCACCACCACAAACTCATAGTGACCATACCTCGTTTGGAAGGCAGTTTTATGGATGTCTTCACCCTTGATTTGGACTTGATGGTATCCCGACCTCAAATCAATCTTCGAGAAAATAGATGCACCCCCCAATTGATCGAACAGGTCATCGATCCTGGGCAAGGGTTACTTGTTCTTTATGGTTGCCTTATTGAGTTGCCTATAATCTATACACAGTCAAAGGGTACCATCCTTCTTTTTCACGAACAGGACTGATGCTCCCCATGGAGACACGCTGGGCCGAATATAGCCCTTATCCATCATTTATTTTAATTGCAACTTGAGTTCAACTAACTCGGGTGTGCTCATCTGGTAGGGTGTCCTAGACACCGACACCGCTCTTGGTGCAAGTTCTATCGAGAATTCTATGTCCCTTCTCGGAGGTAAACCCGATACCTCTTCCGGAAACACATCTCTGTATTCTCTTAGGATAGGGTGATCGTCAAGGCTTGGTTTGTCAGCTTCGATTGTTTTCAACACTTGTATTTCATATAGGGGACATCCCTTTTGGTAATACTTTCTCATTTGCAGAGATGATATTTGTCTCACCGAGACATGTTTTTGGATCCCTTGAAGGGTTATCTTTTTCCCTTCTTGACTCACACATTCTAAGGTTTTATGGTAACAGTCCAATCTGGCTTTATGGGCGACTAGCCAGTCCATACCAATCAACAGATCATACGATCCCAGGGGTAATAAGTTATGGGTTGTTTGGGTGGGGAATCTACCCAACATCAATTGGCAGGCTGGTATAACCTCTGCTACCCTTCTTTTGGTGCCAGTGGCTAACTGTACCAACCATGGCTTGGTATGTTTTTGTGGCTGTAGTTTACACTTATCAACAACTTTAGGGGCTATAACTCAAATTTGAATGAGGGTCAATTAAAACAGACACTAGATGGTTGGAAATATTACCTTCTATTTCCACTACTGAAGCTTGGTGGTCGGCTTGGTTATTATCCAAGGCTACATAAATTTGTGGCTCAATCCTGACCACAACATTGATGGTAGTAGCTTCTTGGATGTTATAAATCCTCTGACTATTCTGTTGTCGGTATGGACAGTCTCTCAATAGATGTTCTTCCCCGCAACCCCAACATTTCAAAGGTTCTCTCTTTGGGTTATCAGTCTTCACTGATATGGGTCCAAAAGTTTTATTTTCACTCAAGGAGGTAAAATTCTATTGGTGCATACTCTGGGTTGGGAAGCTCATTCTTGTGTTCTTCTTATAGTTCTTAAATCCTGGGGATTTAATTCCCCTTTTCTGAAATCTTGAACTATTCTTCTATTTCCATCCTTCGCGAGGTTCTACTCGATGCCCAAACTGTTCATGACAATAGGTCGCCTTTCGAATAGTGCCTTCTAGAGTCTTTGGCTCATCAAATTCAATTCTGTTCCAATAGTCCTTAGGTAGTCCACTGATGAAGCATTGCACCTTTTCCATTTCTACTTTTATATAGGGTACATACCTCAACAAATTGAGGAATTTGTTGACATATTCTTCTATAGTGAGTTGTCCTAGTTTGAGTTCATAAAACTCTTTAGTCTTTTCGTCGAAATATTTTTCTGACAGATACTTCTTCCAGAAGTATTTCTCAAACCGTTCCCAAGACAGGTCCTCTTTGCGAACCCCTTTCACATTCTTAAGGTCTTCCCACCAAATGGAAGCCTTTCCGTTCAAGTTGAAGGTGGCCACTCAGGCCTTCATATTTTCTGAAAGGTCATGGACTCTGAAATACTTCTTTAGTCCAAGCAGCCAGGCCTCTGCTTCCTCTCCATTCTTTATTTCACCATCGAAGGAGGGTGGTTTGGATTTTCTAAATTATTCAAATTTACGACCTTTGGAAGACTTTTGCTTCTTCTGTTTCCTTCAGGAATAAGAACTGGTTCTGCTACTAGAAGAGTCCTCTGAATCCCTAGCTTCCTGCTCAGGGGAATCATCCGACGCTTTTCCTTTACCTCTGGGGTGGACCTTTTTTGAGGTACTCCCCTCAGTGTGGTCACTGATATGACCATGTTTTTGAGTTTTAGGTTCATGTTGCATTTGTCTTTGTAGATCAGATAAACTCTGCAGTAAAACTGCGTTAATTTTTCTTTTCTTTTCTTGTTCTTTCATCATGCTTTCATTGTCGGCCTTACAACTTTGTAATTTGACCATGAGGCTCCTCACAGTCTCGGCTAGACCTGGAGGGGTCCCTACTTCCCTCCTTTTGTTAGACTCTTCATATCTATTGTGGGAGCCCTCTCCCACTTCATGGTGAGTCACCATACTATGCGTTGATAATTTCCTGCGGTTGATCTTCCGCTTGTGTGAAAAAGGGAAAAACGCTGGTTGTTAGTCAATATTTATATTTATTTATAACCAGTACATAATTCATATTTTCACATGTACACACACAATAGGGGTTTTTCATTCTTAACTTCATCTTTTGATTAAGAAGGTTAAGACAGGGGGTTACTCTTTTTAGGAGTGTTCTGAACGAAGCTTCTGCGCAACTCATTCATGATCCCAAGCAGGCCATGTGTTGTAACCATGCTCTGATACCAATTTGTCACACACCCGCTGTGGCATAATAAATTTTTCACCTTTTCTCGAGGGACATAATCCCTGAAATCCTACGGGGCTTAGCACAGGCTAGCTCTTCCCTTTTCCCACCTTCATGTGATCGTTGATCATGATCACAGGCCAAAAAACTAGGCACCTTTTCTCATTTCATGACTCAGCGATATAAGCGGGTCTAGTCTTTCGACTCTGCAAACCCCGAAACGCCATAACACCGAAAAAGGCTTCGATCGACAATTAGCCCCCTGGGCTATGCCTTGGCCGTATGACCACTTCTCATAAGACTGCACTCTTATTCCCTTTGGGACTTATCAGTACGAGAGTCCAACTTCTTGTCAATGGGACTCCCAAATTCCTAATTTTCGATTTCCCAAAATGGCCTTTGTCACATTAGCCCTCCTGGCTATGCCCTGATCTAGGTGACCACTCCTCATAAGACCTCCGTCCTCTTTCTTTCAGAATTTATGAATACAAGAGCCCAACCTCTTGTCAACGGGACTCCCGAATTCCCGATTTGCGAAATCCAGATGGACTCTTCCTTTCGGGACTCTCTTAAAATCCTGGATTATTTCCATGTGTCCTCCCTCAGATGGATGGTCCTCGTCGTTTCACGATTTCGCGACTTGCGACCCCCAGTGACACAAATCATTTGTCAATTCGAATCCCCGGTACCCGAAATACCGATGGGCTCTCGATCTCCGCCATGTGTCCTCCTCCCGGATGGATGGCTCAGATCTATTTTGAGACTTTCATTATGAAGTTTCCCAACCTCTCGTCATCAGGACTTTCGAAATCCTGAAGTCCGAAATCCCAATACCAACTCCTCTTTCGGGACTTTTGCCTCTTTTCATGAGGGCTTAACCCTCATGCATCTCCTGACAGATCCAACGGTTATCGGGTTTTCTAACTAAGATCTGACGGTTCAGGTCTGTCCCGTGCTGTGCACTCTCTCACTGCTCCCTGGATGTGGAAAAACCAACGGTCCAGATACTCCCACGGACCTTGGGGATCTATGGTCCTGATTTCTTCTCTACTCATGAAGATAAAGGAAAAGGGTTAAGGCATTTTTCTCCCTCGTTTCTTCCTCCAATCTAACGGTCGTGAATGACCACAAATCTTCCGACATGATATCGTCCGTCAATCAATACTTATCCCTACGCGGCTATTTCAGGATTTTGAGAGGCCCATTCTTCCTCGTACAGGATTACTAAGACTTGCGCCTTCAAATCCTTTTCAGGTTCTTGGAAAGATTTCCAAGAAGGGTATCTCTCTGGAGAGGTCGATTCCGGGTATTCCTGGGGACGAATAAGGGTATAGATTTCCTGAAACCAGAATTGAAGTCTGAATTAGATTGGTATACATATATATAAATCTATCTATAAACATAAGCCATACATGGTCCTTCCAATAAAAGCATGCAACCACCATTTCTGATCAAAACACCAGACAAATAGTCTTATACTCAAACCATTCATAAACTGCACAGACTATGAGCATACATGTCAGCATATAAATTTCAAGATGCAATATGTAAAACACTTATCAGAAATAACACCCGATGTGATTGCAACTACTGAGAGGGGTGCTCGTTTCCACCCAACCATAGGCTCAGCAAATCCCAACGGATTTACCTCTAGCCACCCCCGAGCTAAGACCACGATGCTGCGAGACTGAGTCTCTGTTTTCCAGTGACCGAGAATGAAGGTTACTCTCCTTCTCCGCTATCACTCACTCTATATTTTTCCAGAGTTCTCCTTCTTCTTTCCCTCGTGTCTACCCCTTGATCGCCCACTCTTCCTGCCTTTTCTCCTTTCGACGAGGTTTCATGTGGCACGATTTTCCTCGCGGTGGTTAGGTCCGAGGACTCTACGGATGGGCGGTTCACCCCCATCCCTCATTACTCATGAGGAGCCATTTACCTACCAACCTGGCGAGTCATTTAATTCGGGGCCAGTGAGCCGCTCTTGGTTCTCCGGGCCAGTGAAGTCCAAATACGGTATTGGTTTCGGTGGAAGTTAATGCCACCTTTCCAGGTGCCTTCCACCACCTTTCTTCATCCATCATGGTCTCTTTTTCAGCACATCCCCTCTCAACAGTCCTGCAATATATATATATTCATAGTATTATTCACATTCATCGACCTTTTTCACAAGGTCCATTCACATCACACATTCACATTTCTGAGTTTGCCACAATACTTGGCCAGTATAGTTATTTTTACAGACTGGGGGAAACAGGGTGTTACAATCTACATGCAATATCTCATCACCATCCCACTCACAAAATGGGAGTTTTGAATACCCTAGCCATACAAGCTATCAGAATATTTGATGAAGAACACCTAGAATAGGATAAAAATCACCTTATTAAGGTTTTCGATAACATATGATACAAGAATAAGGACATCAAAATGGAAGAGACGAAGAGCCATGGAAAACGTGGGAGGAGAGAAACATTTTAGAGATAGTCACCCTAGCAAGATAGCTCACCTCCCCTACATCAAAGGAGTCACTGATAGAATTTTCAAATTCTTAATGAAGAAAAATATCACGACTTTTTTCAAGCTCTTAGAAACCATAAGGAAAAACATGAGATCAATGAAAGACAAAATCGACCATCGCTAGTATAAAGGTGTATATAAGGTGGATTTCTCATGTAGAAAATGCTACATCGAAGAAACATGATGATCCTTCCAAGTTAGTATTAAAGAGAATAAAGTTGATATCGGGAGATAGCGCATACATAAATATTCATTAGAAGAGCACTCCAATGGGCATAAAAAATCACATGTTCCTGGCTGACACCAAAATCCTCGCTAAAGAATATCACTACTTCAAGCGTGGAATCATGAAATCCATAGAAATCATCAAAACCCCCAACAACTTTAATAGAGATGGAGGGTTGGAGATCAATGAGAACTGGCTTCCATTGATCCACAATAGAAGAAATAGGTAATTCATTGGACACTTCCTCTCATTCTAAGGATGGTATTTATTATAAATTGAATTCTTAGGAGCTAATACAAAAATATGCATTAAGATCTCAACATGTCATTTGTGGGAATTAATCTTAGGTAGGGAGGATAACACTTCTCTTCTCAATTACCCTAGATAGACCCAATTGATATTTTGTATATTTGATATTAAATTTAAAACTATAAAATTAAAATTTTAATAAATATAATTTAAAAATATAATAATGTTTAAAAAATCATTATTAATCATTTATATAATATTTGTTGTTGCATGATATTAGAATATATATTTTCACACACGTACATTAGAGGAAATTTGAGATGAATACTAATAGAAGTGGATTTTAATGAATAAAACTTGAATTGGTACATTTTGGTAAAAAAGTAAATATATATTTTTCCACTTATTTTCAATATATCTCATTATAGGTTCATCAAAAGTATCAAGTGCAGGTACTCATTGGATGTAGAATTTTAATTCCACAAATTCTATATCCAATGAGTACCCACACTTGATACTTCCATAAGTTTATCAAAAGTATCAAGAGTAGGTACTCATTAGATGTGTAATTTTAATTCAACATCCAATGAGTACTCACACTTGATACTTTTGGTGAACCTATAGTGAGATAAATTGAAAATAAGTGAAAAAAAAAATATGTTTTTAATTTTTCCTTCCAAAACACTCAACAAAAATTTAGAATATTATTTATTTTTCTCTTAAATATATTAATAATATAAAATACATATCATACTTAAGGTTACTTTATTCCAACAAGAACCCTATTATGATCTTAATAAATGAGAGATTTTTTTTTAATGAGTAGAAGTAATGATAATATGAAATTCTCCATATTTATTATTCCAAGAATATTTAACATATCTCAAAAATATCTTAATTAAGGTTTATATGTGGTTAATAACTATCGAATAAAAATAAGACACATAGTTATGTTTGACTTGTATATCTCCAACTCAACGATTATCATTGACCTAATTTCTTGAAATTCTATTGGTTATTGAATTTCTTACTCATAGGTGGCATTTTTTTCTTTCTTATGTGACCCATTTCGAACCATGAATTTTCTCTAATAGAATAGGTTTATGAAACTCTTCAATTATATATATATATATATATATATATATATATATATATATATATATATATATCCCCCTATATGCGCCTATTATGGAAGTCTTTTTGGATTCTTTTGTGTGTTTCTCTACATTGAACTATGATTTGTGTTTCAATGATTTAATGTGTCTTTAAACACCACCTATTATTGGAATAATTAACTCTCTAATATACCTAATTCCGTGGTTCTCCAACATGGTATCAAATCTATTTGTTTGAGTCCTATCCTATTGTCTACATGTCCTTTAGAGGTTGATGATACATGCTTCTAATGAGTTGTATCTCTCTAGTATATTGAATTAGGGTTTCAACTTGAACATTGTACTAGGGTTTAGATATTTAGATTGAGATCATGATTTCCGAGAAAGAAAATGTGGTTTTGAATGGCCAAAATTATGGTATGTGGGCACAAGATATGGAAATAATGTTGAAGAGTAAATCTCTTTGGTAGTTCAAAAGTACTATATTTCCATATCCAAAGGATCACCTAGTGAATCCAAAGGTGATAATGGCTATATGTAAATTACTTCAAGATAAGCAAATTAAGGT
>ML813909.1:28861-48007 GCA_009831015.1 Picea engelmannii
TCCACCTCAAGCGGAAGCGCCACCCCCTTCAAGGTACATATCAACTTTGATATTCCTATATTTGAAGGTCAAATAAATTCCAATGCCATAGATAAATGGTTAAACCTTCTAGAAGGGTATTTTTCTATCCACAAATTTTCCTATAGAGAAAATATTACGTTTTCACTCCTCAAGGCCGTCCCCCATGTCAAAGATTGGTGGGAGACTTTCTATGAGGAAAAGGAAATAGAAGTATCCACATTATTTGTAGTTGCACCCACTTGGGGTTCCTTTAGGGATGCTATTAAGGAACAATACTACCATGTTTGAAGTTATGATAACTTGTATACAAGATGGACCACATTGAAAGAGACCAAATAGTACCATAGTTCACTAATGTATTCCATACCAAGTTGGGTATAAAATATTCTGAGTGAAATATGGTGCTCAAGTACTGTGGTAGTATTCATATATACATCCATACATAAATGATATTTTTGGACATCTCATCCTTGGGCATGGCCTATCGACATGCCGTCAAAATCGAGCAGAAGCTTAAACAAAAGCCTCAATAGTTTGGATCCGGGAATGATCCGGATTTATGAGCCGAACGAAATAAATAACAGTCTAAATACAATAACAAAGGGATACAGAAAACAAAAATAGATATCCAGTGAACAATAACTTTTATTGAATAAATGAAATAGGTTGAAACTGTAAAACTACAGAACTGAAAACAACTTGCTCGAATGGTGGTAGCTATCTCTGAGAAGAGGTGTGGATTCTACGCACATCTATCTGAGAAGAATGATTACAATGAGGCTCCAGAGGCATTTTTAACATTACTCATGAATGCCAAAACCCTAGACATCCAAAAACCTAACCCTAGGAGATGAAACGCCAAAAGTTATGTGGGCCTCGATGGGTAAGTTGGTACCTCAACTTCCCAGGGTAGTAACTTTTGCATACGACCTCTATTTTAGGCGCGTAATAGCCTGTTAGAAAGGTGTTTTTGAGAGCTACACATTATGTTGTCAAACTTTACTATGTCTATATTTTGACTATGGAAATTAAAAAAAAAACATTGTTTAGGGCCCCAAAATGGCCCTGGAAGTACAAAAAGATGTACTGACATGAAAACTTCCAAAATAAGCTAGTTGGATTAGGTGGGAGGCCACCAATCTACACCTGGAATATGTGTAGGGATTTAGACATCCTAGAAAGTGTAGAACCCACAATTACAAATAATTATAGAAGAATGTGATGAACTAAATTCAAAAGGAGCCAATTGGAATAGGTGGGTGGACACCAATATCCACCTAGATCAGTCCTCCCCCTTATGAAGAATTGGTATCCATTGCGTTGAGTGCTCCCATCAGGTGAGGAAATTTCTACTGAATTTCTCCCTAGGTAAGCCATTTTCCCTGGTGCAGGAGCTTCCCTACCTTGACAACCTGATAAATTTGGATCCTTTGCTGGCAAGTGCCCTTGACTTGTGTGTCCACTATCTGATCATTGGATGCATGTTCCATGGAGTCAAGGTTGATATTTGTTGGTGTCAATTGTTTTGTGATATCTGAGGTGTCCAATAATGGTGGAAAATATGGTTGGAGGAGGTCCACTTTGAACATTGGGTGCAAGCCAAGGAAGGAGGGAGTGTTGAGCTCAAAAGCATTGTCTCCCACAACCTTGGTGATAGTGTAAGGTCCATAGTAAAGTGGATGGAGCTTCCTATGGGGCCCCATAAGGGATTATTTCTACAAATGTAACCAGACCTTGTCTCCCACCTGAAACTTGTGCGGTACCCGGTGTTGATCATGGTGATGCTTGTATTTAGAATCGGATTTCTACAAAATCTCATGGACCTGTTGGTGGATGTCTTGAATCCAATCAATGAATCTGGTGGTTTTGTCGACCTCAAAATGAACATGGGAATATTTTGTCTATGTGGTTGCAAGAAGTAGTGCAACATCAATGGGACCCAAGGGTTGGAATCCCAACCCCACTTGAAATGGTATATGGTTGGTGGAGCTATGGAGAGCCCTGTTGTAGCTGTGTTGAACATAGGGAAGACTCGCATCCCATGTACACAGATGCTTAGAGTTATATATGCACAGGATGTGCATAGTCATCTGATTGACGACCTCTGTCTGGCCATCAGTTTGAGGGTGGAAGGCAGTGGTTTTAGTGAGCTTGGTGTCCAATAGTGACCAAAGACTCAACCAAAATGTGTTGAGGAACCCATTGTCCCAATCAGAGATGATGGTCTATGGTATCCAAAAATGGACCCACACTCGTTCGAAGAATATCTTAGTAGTATCTTTTGCTATGACGCTCTTCTTGTAGGTTGTGAGAATGGCCATCTTTGAAAACTGATCAACCACCATAAATACAAAATCATTGCCTTGATCAGTGGATAGAAGGCCATACATGTAATCCTTCGAGATGTATTCCCAAGGCCTCTTGGGAGTAGGAAGAGGGGTGTATAAGCCTTGCTTCTTGATGTTTGGCTTGGAAATGGCACATGAAGTGCAAGATATGATATACTTGTTGAAGTCATGTCGAAGTTTTGACCAATAATTTTTTTTATGTAGAACGAACATCGTTTTATCCATGCCAAAATGTCCTGCCATCTTAATGTAGTAAGCCTCCCAAATCATCTTTGCGCGCTCACTTACAAGAACACAGAGGTGGCCCAGATGGCATAACAGTCCATCCTAAATGTGAAAATTGGTGACATTCATGCCTATACCCAAGAGTTGATAGGTGCTGGCGAAGTCATGATCTTGCTAATAAAGTTGGGGCTACTCAAATGCCTCATATTCATAGGAATGGAGCATGGTGGTGAGTGCAGCCATGAGAGGTCGAATGAGGCATTCAGTGACATGATTTGTGCTCCATGTTTTATACTTGATCTTGAGATGGAACTGTTGTAGGTATGTGGACCACTTCTTATGGAGGTCATTCTGAAACTTCCCCTATGTATGTATGAACTACAGAGGCTTGTGATTAGTGTGGATGACTGACTCCTTTCCCAAAATGTAATGTTTCCATTGACGACAGAATTGTACAATGGAATACATTTCCTTGTCATAGGTGGGGTATTTCCGGAAAGTCTCTGAGAGTTTCTCACTATGGTATTCTATCATATGACCGTGTTGAATGAGAATTTCACCTACAATATAGTCAGATGCATCAGTCTCAATCTTGAACGGTTGTTGAAAATTGAGTAAGGAGAGTACTGGAGTTGATCATAAGGGATGATTCAGATTATCAAATGATCATTATTGTGCCTTCCCCCACTTGAAATTTTCCTTGCCACTGCCTTTGGTCACTTGTCTGAGGGCCCATGCAATATGAGAGAATCCCAGCATGAACCGTCGGTAGAAGTTGGCAAGTCCCAAGAAACTCCAAATCTCAGTTAGTGTGGTCGGGGATGGACAGTAACGGATGAATTGGATATTAGCTGGATCAAAATGTACCCCATGTTTATCAACAATTTATCCCAAGTATTGGACCTTGTTCATGCCAAAGGAGCATTTTTCCAAGTTGGCATATAGCTTGTGATGTCGCAGAGTGCTCAAAACCTGTTGAATATGCGACATGTGCTCCTCCCAAGTTCTGTTGAATATGAGGATGTCATCCAGATATACCACCACAAAATATTTGGTGAAGGGTCTCAATACATCATCCATCAACCTCATGAAATTTGTTGGTGCATTTGTTAGGCCAAAGGGCATGACCAGCCATTCAAAAAGACCTTCTTTAGATTTGAAAGTTGTCTTCCATACATCAATTGGTTCGATGGGAACCTGGTGGTAGCCAGACATTAGTTCAATCTTGAAGTTTGTGTTCTTTGTGATCCGTGATCAATTGAGTTGGTCAAGAAGGTCATCGGTTCCTGACTATGATTTTTTTTAATGCTCTATAATCAATGCAGAGCTGCCAGGTATTGTCTTTATTCTGCACCAGTACAATCTATATTCTGCAAGGGGAGGAGTTGGGTCTAATATGCCCCTTTTGAATCATCTCTTGGATCTGATGCTTGATTTCCTCATTTTCCATCAGCGAGTAATGGTAAACTGGTCCATTAGGAATAGGTGCAATGGGGGTTAGATCAATTGGATGCTTGAATTGGAAGTGTGTCGATACCCCGGTGGGTGAGGATAAGATGTCTTTGTACTCTTCCATGATTCCATCCACTTGCTTCTACTACAAAGAGAGGATTTGTCTAAAGGTCACGAATGTGGCAGCGAACTTCTTTTTACTGTGAGCATGGATCACAAAGAACACAAACTTCTTGGTCTGTGAAATGACCTTAATGCATTGCTTAGCAGAGATTAAAGAAACAATGATAGGCAGCGCTACCTCTGGTATCCTCTATAATAAAACTGCAGGGTCTAAACTCATACACAACATGTTTCTTCCACAAATATGTTTGTCCTAAAAGAACATCACAAAATTCAAGGGGATAAATATCACACAATACCTCATTTTGAAGGGCTTGATGATGTAGGGAAGATGACATTGTTGGCTAACATAGATATCTCTTCCTTGGCGAATCCAGTTGATGGTTTAGCATTCCAGGTATGGTGTCATTGGAAGGTCCAACCATTTGATGACCTTTGCTGAGATCAGATTCTTCTGACTGTCACTATCGAAAATGAAATGAAGTAGAGCCCCCTTTATCCACATATGTGAGTGAAAGAGGCATTCCCCTTCCTTTGGTTTTTTTGGTTTTATTGGCTGGACATTGGTGGTAGTGACAATGGCGTTGGATTTGACATCGATAATCCTCTTCCCTCCTTTTGGATTTTATTTGGAGTCAGAATATGCATCTGACTCAAAATATTTCAGCTCGACCACCAGTGACTTCTTAAAGAGACATTCTTCGATGTTTTTCCAATGGATTTTATGGTATTCACACCGCTTTCCCGTGTCCTTATTCGACTTCTCATTACTCTTCTTGTGTTGCGGCTTGGACTGGATATTCTAAGAGTGACCATATTCTCTTTATACCTTGTTTTTTGGGTTGGGGCCACCTTTTCCCTGCTTCGGTTGTGAGGAGTTCACAGATCCAAAATCTCTCATCTTCTGCTTAAATTTCTACTTGATATTGATAACATATCTATAAGTCCTACCCAATGATGCGATGTACAAAAAATCCATTTATGTTTGAATGTATCTATGCAAAAAATTGAGATATTTGAGCACCATATGTCATTCAGAGTCTTTGATACACAATTTGGTGTGCAACGTATGGAAAATATTGGTGAAATCTGGTTCTATTTGGTTCCTTTCCCGACGTAGGGTGGTACATCTTGTGTATTGGTCCTCGTAGCTTCCAACAAGGTAGTATTGTTCTTTAATGACATCCTTGAAGGAATCCCATGTGGGGGAAACCACAAATATTGAATTCCTCTATGTCCCTTTTCTTAGAGTAAATATCCCATCAGTCCTTAACATGGGGGACAACCTTGAGGAATTCAAAAGTAATATTTTTCCTATCAAAAAAATTGTGGACCAAAAAATACCCTTCGAGTAGATTCAACCATTTATCTATAGCATCCACATCTATCAATCCTTAAAATAATGGAATATTAAAATTTACTTGTACCTTGAAGGGGGTTGCATGGTCACTTGATGAAGATGTGTTTCCTGTGGGCAGCCGCCAAAGGATCTGTGCAAAGTTGTTTATCATTTCGTTCCTTTGTTGCGCAAGGGATTCCTTGAGAAACAATTTAAAAGGATCTCATGCTCCATCATCTTTCTTCTCATCTCCCATGAGTTGTGGTCAGGCTCAATGAAACCAATATTGCAAAGGCTCAACTAGTTTGAGTCCCAACTTCTTGTACCCAGATTTTGTCTAGGACATGCATGAAGAAAAATAAATGAAGATAAGACCACTTTGATACCACTGATCCAGATTTATGATCAGAATGAAATAAATAACAGATTGAATGCAATAACATAGAGATATGAAGAACAACAACAGATATCCATTGAACAATAACTTCGCTAACACCTACCAGATGTTGGGTGCAAACATAGCTATCACCAATCTCCATCTTCAGGACGAGTTGTTATGTCATCTAGACCATCTCTTCATTCCATCAAGAGAGTGAGCGAAGATGATTTGGGAAGCCCACTACAATTAGGTGGCAAGACACTTCGAAGTGGAAAATATAGTGGCGGTGTTGCAACGACATTTATACTGGCTGAAACTTCGACATAATCTCAGCAATTATATTCGGTCTCGCACTACCTACGTTATTTATAAACTGACCATTAAGAAACAAGGTTTGTACACTCCTCTTCTACTCTTGACAGGCCCTAGGAATCCATCTCGATGGACTACACGCCAGGCCTTCAATCCACCAAGCGGGGAAATGACTGTGTTTTTTTTGTTCTTGATCACTTTTCCATGATGGCGATTCTAGACACCTACAAGAAGATCATCACAGTGGAGGCCACTTCCAAGATCTTATTTGAACGAGTGTGGGTATACTTTTGGATCCCACAAACCATTATCTTAGATCAGGATAATCGATTCCTCAACAAATTATGGTCAAACCTCTGGTCACTTTTGGACACCAAGCTCACCAATTCCACTTCCTTCCACCCCCAAATGGATGGCCAAACCTAGGTCCTCAACCGGATTATCATGCACATATTGTGCATGTAAAATTCCAAGAACCCCCACACCAATAAGAGTCTTCCCTATGTTCAACACAACTACAATAGAGCCATACATAGCTCAACCGACCACAACCCCTTTCAGGTGGGGTTGGGATTTCAACCATTGGGCCCCATGGATGTTGCACTACCCCTTGCAGCCACCCAGGCAGAATTTTTGCATGATCCAATTGAAAATGACAAATCCACTCATTTCATTGAGTGGATCCAGCACATCTGCCAACATGTTCAGGATATTTTACAGAATTACAATGCCAAGTACAAGGAGCGCCATGATCAATGTTAGGTGCCACACCAATTTCAAGTGGGAGATAAAGTTTGGTTGCACTTACAGAAAGAATGCCTTACAAGGACTCATCAGAAGCTTTGTCCACTCCATTATGGACCCTACACCATCACCAAGGCAGTGGGTGACAATTCTTTTTCTCTCAACCTTCCCCCATTCCTTGGATTTCACCCAGTATTCAATGTGGACCTCCTTCGACCTTATTTTCCACAATTATTGGACACCTTGGAGATAGAAAAATGTTTGACACCAACAAATATCAACCCTAACTACATGGAACATGAATCCATTGATCATATATTGGACACACAAGTTAAGGGAACCCACTAGCATAGGATACAGCTTTATTGGGTTGTCAAAGTAGGGCAACTCCTGCACCAAGGCAAGTGGCTCAATCGGGGCAAAATTCAACAGAAATTTCCTCATTTGATGGGGAAACTCAATGCAATGGATACCATTTCTTCCTAAAAGGGGAGGATTGATCCAGGAGGATTTGAGTGTCCACCCACCTTGTCCAACTAGATCAAAACAATTTTTTGGCAACTTACTATTTTTAACAGTTTTTCGGTTCCTGAAATTTTAGCGCCATTTTGAGGGCCTAAACGATTATTTTTCACGATCATCCACCTTAATGATAGTTAAAGGCTTTGATTGATCCTTATAAATGAATCTCCCCATCAATACCTTTCCAATGAGATGTCGTTCTCCCTAAATGAATATTGTATGCAAAAGTTACGACCCCGGGAAGTTGATGTACTAACTTACCCCAACGGGGCCCACATGACTTTTGGTGCTTCATCTCCTAGGGTTAGGTTTTTGGATGTCTAGGGTTTTGGAATTCTTGTTTATTGTAAAAATTCCTTTAGATCCTCATTGTACTCATCTTCTTGTGAATGAGCATAGTCGTCATATCTCTTCTCATAGATAAGTTGCCACCATTCTAGCAAGCTTGTTTTCAGTCTGCATTTTACAGTTTTCAACATATTTATTTAATAGAAACCAAGTTTTTGTGTATCTCTATTATTGTTCACTGTGTATATGTGTTAATATTATAAATCTATGGTTTCATTTCGTTCCGCTCATAAATCCGGATCAAAAATAGATAAAATGAGGAAAATAGAGAATAGTAAAATAAAATCACACCATCCAAAAATAAACACAAGATATGACTTCATAAACCTAATATGAGAGAAAATGCAACTAGAGGGCGAGGCTACTCTACTCTCTTTTCTTTGGTATATAAAGGATGCAAGTACAAAGAAAGAAGCACTCTCTATGGATTTTCCTTTGACTTGTGGCCTATATGGCTACTACAAAATATCCCCTCCTCTGTTATGCTCATAGAATACCACTCTCAGATGTTTTGCTCAGCTATGGAACTAGATACAATGGAAAATAATGCAATCCCTTATCCTCCTAGTGGTATGTTAGTTAACATAGACCGATAGCCATCTAGTGGTATGTTTTTGACTTGTTCAACCCTCAATCATGATAGCATTTTGGACCTTCTAGAATATTATTGAAATTACATATGTGGCTAGCCCCATATTCATGAGTAACAGGGATTGACGAGGCATCCTCTCGTACCATGGTGGTCAACATGGTAGGCCAACTTGAGAAGTCATAACTTTTTTCATATGAGATTTGATTGACATGAATTTTGCACTGCTGGAAAGGTCTCAATCTGTAGAATAATGTCATAGGATTTGAGCTATGCTCAGAAATTTTTAACCCCCAAAAATGGGATTTGATGCCTCAAAATGGCCCCAGAAGGTTCCACACCCCAATTTCCAAAGTGGGACCTACCACTAAAATGGCCCTAGAAGTTGATTCCTCCAATTTTTTCCACTTTAAAAGGATCGATATAGATGAAAAACAATATAATGATCCAATCCAGATCATACCTCCCCATTTAGGGATGATTTTGGTCCCAAAAATATTTACTGAATGAGGTGAGGAAATTTTTCCTCTACCTTCTCCTTGGAGTACAACTTTTCTTTTACTGGAAGTTGTCCTTTCAACCCAATATACCAAAGGTCATGATTCTCATGTGTTTTAGTTCTAGACTGCTTCTACAAAATGATGTTTTATGCTAACTCTGCCTGAGCATTTGGTGTCAATTCCTCTATGGAAGGTAGGAACTATCCTCCTCCTGATCCAACATGGAAAGCTCATAGAGTTTGAGATTCTCCACATTCATTACTGAGTAAATGCACATGTATGGGAATAGACTGAGCATGTAGGCATTATCTCCTACCTTTTCAAATACCATAAAAGGACCATACCATAGATCCTTGATATTCTTACTACGACCCCATAGCCTTTCCTTATTTGGTTGTAACCATACTCTATCACCCACTCTAAATGTTCTCTCTATTTTGTATCGATCATGTCTATCCTTCTACTTTTCATGTGACTTATTCAGTGTCTCTTGTACTTGCAAATGGATCTTCCTGAACTTCTCAACATTTTTTTCTTCTTTTAATGCTTCTCCTATGAGGTCCTCCCTCACTCCTCCTTGATGTCCATATACAAAATCTAAGGGAAAAGGTGGAAAATACCCAAATCAAGTTTCAAAGGGTGACTTACCAGTAGAAGTGTGGACTACTATGTTATAAGAGTGTTGTATATAAATCAAATTTTATCCCAGGTCTTCGGATGCTTCTAATTGTAACCCCTCAAAAGTTGCACCAAATTCATGTTGACTACTTCTATCTTCCCATCTATTTGTATATGGAATGTTGTAGACCTCTTCAACTTAGTGTTCAAATTCTCCCAAAACATAATCCAAAATGCACTAAGAAATCTGGTATCCTTACCTAAGATTATGCTCCTTGGTATCTCAAAGTGCACCTAAACCTATTCAAAGAGAAAGTGTGTTGTTTCATGTCCCTTTATGGTATCTTTACAAGGCATGAGAATGCACATTTTTCTGAACCTATCAACTACGAAATATAAATAGTCATGTCCCTTCTTTGTGGTTGGTAAACATCCCACAAAATCCATGGAAATTTTTTCCCAAGTTTAAGTGGGTATAAGTAATGGATGGTATAGATATTGCTTCCTATTACTAGACTTGTTGGTACAACAAAGTATACATCCTCTAATATACCATGATACATCTTCTTGCATTTTGGGCTAGTACACATACTTTTGTAAATTGGCAATTGTCTTCCCAATACCAAAATGTCCTGCAACCTTGGAGATATGAGCCTCTCTGTTAAGTTGCAATCGTTCACCTTTAGGGACACATAACTTGTCAAGATTGTAGAGTAATCCATTATTGAAATGATAGTAAACCTGTCCATCACCTTCTTCAATAGGAATTTGTCCCTGTATATTTTGAAACACCTCCTTGAAGTCCTCGTCTTTTGTGTATGTCTCTTTGTATATATGCATCATGGGTAAAAGGATCTATGTGCATCAAAGTTCCAAAAGATGTTATCTTCGATGTGGGTGTCCATGAAATAATGTCCTCCAACTTATGTGTGCTACCCTTCTTATACTCGATGACTAGATGAAATTGTTGTAAAACCCCCATCCACTTGTAATGCCTAGTTTGTTGTAGATTACTCTAGGCTTGCAAATATTGTAGTGGTTGGTTATTTGCATGGATGATGGTCTCCTTTCCCATTAGATAGTGCTTCCACGTTTTGATAGCTTGTATCAATCCATAGAGCTCCTTGTCGTAGGTACTTTAGTTGAGAACCACCCCATGAAATACTTCAGAATGATATCAGACATGCCTTCCTCCCTACATCGGTATTTCTTCCATGACATACCCACTTGCATTTGTCTCCACTTCAAAGGGATTTTACAAGTTTGGTAATGCGAGTATTGATGCTTGACTGATATTTCTTTTCATCTCATCAAAGGACTTCTATTGATTCTTTCCCCACTAGAAACTCTTGCCAGTAGTTGTAATGGCATGGAGTGGTGCAACTACCAATAAAAATGAATCTATGAACTTCCACAAGTATTGTGTCACTCCAACAAAAGTACTAACTTTAGTGAATTTTGTAGGAACTAACCATTTCATGCTATCCTCCATATTTGTAGGATCCATATTGAGCTCCCCTCCACCAATCACATACCCCAAATACACCAAAGAGTGTTGAGAAAACTCGCATTTCTTGAGATTGTCCAACAACTAGTGCTTTTTCAGAGTCTCTAACACCTACATAAGATGTGATATGTGCTCCTCCCAGTTAGATTTATAAACCATTATATCATTCAAATAAACAATAACAAATGAATCTAGAAAAGGGTGTAAAACATAATTCATTAATCTTATAAATGTAGCTAGTGCGTTGCATAAACCAAATGGCATAACCAACCACTCATGAAAATATTGCCTTATATTGAAGGTGGTCTTCCAAGTATCTTCTTATTTGACTTGTACCTGGTGATATCACGATTTAAAATCCAACTTAGTGAAGTACCTGGCATGTTGCAGTTGGTCCAATAGATCATTGATCCTTGGCAGAGGGTATCGATTCTTCAATGTAATCTTGTTCAATGCCATGTAATCGATACACATTATCCAAGTGCCATACTTCTTGGAAACAATTATGATGGGTGACCCACAAGTTGAGGTACTTAGATGAATCACACCCTACTCCAACAACTACTACAATTTCTTCTTCAATTCATTTAATTCTAGAACAAATTCTCTATCCAACCCAATATTTGGCAATGAGGAGTCTGGAAATAAATTTATTTCATGTTCCACATCCCTCTTGGGTGGTATGCCTTTAGTCTCCTTGAAGACTCCTTTGTATTCCTATAAAAATCATCCAAATGATGTTTCTTCTCTTTAGTACACCCCTCTATGGATTCCTTCACTCTCATTGGCTCATCATCAGATTTTGTTTCTCTTAATAAAAGAAAAACGTATTTTTTACTGGAACTAGTCAACTTATTGGATTGGGTGACACTTACCATTGAGATCTTTGACTTTCCTTTGTGTGAATTAATGATGTAGGACTTCCCATACTTGATCATTCGGTATTGGTTGTCTCTCCACATGAATATTGGATCTCCCATATACATGTAATGGCTTCCAAAGACTACGCCACATACATCAAGGGGTACTACGTCTAATTCCACTTCATCAATAAAATCAACACTTAGAACAAATTTGATCTTACACCGTTTCGTTACCTTTATATTTGTAGCCTTGTTTAACCAATCCAATGGATATGGGATGGGATGATCATGAACCTCTAATCCAACAGTTTTGACTAGATCATTTTCTATGATATTATCCTGTGAACCAGAGTCGAACAGAGAATCTATCCTAGTATTCTTGACCTGAATATTGATATGGAAGAGCTTGGTAATTTAGTTATCTTCCTGGTGATGAAGGATACTTAGATTCACCTCCTTCTACATAGATGTGAAAAAAATATTTCCATCCACCTCTGAGCTACTTTCAACTTGATTTCTCAAATATGTGGCTAGAAGGTTCTTTTTCTTTTTGTCCTTCTTTCGATTCTTCAGGTTTAGCTTTGGATGTAGTTTCCAGCATTTTTCCTTAGTGTTGACATCAATGTTGCAATGATTTCAATGGTTGTTGGGATATTTGAATTGATGTGTAGTGGCTATTGTATTCTTATATTACCCCCCTTTCAACTTCTTCTTTCCTTCCTTGGAAGCTTTCTTGGACAGTTGGTTGTCATTGATGTCAACCTTTGGAGAGTGATCTTGGAGATTGATGTCAACCCTTAGAGATTGATGTAAACCCTTGGAGAGGTCCAAATATGTTGGATAGTTGATTGACACTTGTATGATCGAGATTGATGGTGAGTTAGTCGGGTACATTTGATGTAGTCTACATGTAGGCCCGAAGGTGTGGTTATGGGATATGAGGTTGATTAAGGAATATGGAATTGAAGGATAGTGAAATTTTAGGTAAGACATTCATAGACGGATAGTACATGTCATTATGTTTCTGGTGATATGTGGAATTCCAAGTGGTTCCTCAGGGTTAGGGAGATATGGCCTTGTAAAGTTGGAAGCCCCGAAGCATGGTCAAGAAGCCCCTAGTTGGTTACAAGTCTTAGTCAAAGCGTAAAGTGGTTGTAACAAGAAACTCCTAAAATAAGGAAGGAGGTTACCTAGAAAAATTATAAATACCCCTCAAGGAGTCATTCACAAATACACTCACATACTTACAATTGAATAGCTATCTTGTGAATGTTATGGTCTAGTATTGTGATATTTTGGCTACTTTGTGATGACATTTTTCTGAGGCTGCAAAGGAAGGTTGAAGGTGAAAGTATTCGAGTTGCAACAAACATGAGTAAACCTAGTTTCTTAATTTATATGTAGGTCATCGTGGAAAAAGTAGCCAACATCTATGGGTCACAGTGGAGAAAGTAGCGAAAATATGTGGGTCACAGTAGAACAAGTAGTGGATGCTTTTGAAAAGGATTGAATAAGGTTCCATATTGTTGATTCTGAAGTTGAGGAAGGTTTGTTGGTATGATATGATATGCATCAGGTCCTCTTCATGAGTAAAGGTATGTTCTACATGTGTTTTGTTTAGTATTGTTTCATGGATGGTATGGCACATGATTAAGTCATGTCTTGGAACCCTTGTGGTACATGGTACATGGTTGCATATGATTAGGGAGATAGTGATACATGCTTGACACATATTTTCTTAGGAACCAAATATCAAAATAGCATAAAAAATCCTCAAAATAAGTACTCAACGCCTTGAAAAATACAAAATTCCAGATAATAAGCCTCTTCGAGGGGGGAACCTCTTTATACACCACATAAATTTCCCAATACAAGATGATTCCAAATGAAAAGGTCTTCTTGGTATATATAGGAGACTAGGAGGTACAATTACAACTTATGGACCTAAGCCGACATAAATCAAATAACATTACTAATGTAATATGCCCCAATTAATGGGTAATGTGCCACTATTTGGGGCTTAACATGCCCCTCCCCTTTAGACAAGTGTTTTCCACAATGATTGAGTAATTTTTTATGCTTCTGTATAAAAGACTCATCTTCCCAAGTGGAATATTCAGCAGGTATTTTCCTCCACTTAATGAGATACTCTAAAATGGATCTATTCCTCAGCTGGAAAATTCTTGTGTCAGTGATAGCTTCAAGCTCCAATATGATTTTTCGTTCCTCGTCAAGTTATGGAAATATAGTTTGAACTGGGATCTTTTCACCTATAACCTTCTTTAAGCATGAAACATGGAAAACTGGGTGTACTCGTGAAGATGCTGGCAACTCCAATTTGTATGCCATAGTACCAATATTTTGCAACACCTTATAAGGTCCATAGTACTTTGGTGATAATTTAGTATCCTTCTTAGCTTGCTTGAGGGACATCTGTTTGTATGGTTGTAGTCTTAAAAATACCCAGTCCCCTACTTCAAAACGTGTTTCACTATGATTCTTATATGCTTTTTGTTTCATGCAATTATGTACCATGGTCAGGTTGTCCTTTAAGAGTTGGAGAACTTGTTGTTGATGCTTGATGTAATCTTCCACTACTTGAACCTTATATTTTTATTTTAGAGAAGAATTGATGGAAGGTGGGTGGTATCCATTGAGTGCCATAAATGGTGTCATTTTTGTTATATTATGAAAGGAAGTGTTATACCACCATTCTGCCAAGGGTAACCATTTGAGCCATTGTGTTTTTTTATCAAAGGCAAAGCAATGAAGGTATCCTTCCAGACATTTTTATTGAGGATGATAGGATGAGCTGTGAGCCAATTGAGTACCCAAACAAGAAAATGATTGTGTCCAAAAATGTCTAGTGAAGATGGGATCTCTATCACTTACAATCATCTTTGGGCTTCCATGTAGCTTTTGAAATGTCTCCATGAACATAGTGGAAACTATACTGGATTTAAAAGGATGAGAGAGTGCACAAAAGTGTGCATAATTGATCAGTCTATCAACAATCACTATGATGATACTCTTACCTTCAGACTTCGGTAACCCTATGATGAAATCCATGGAAACCTCCTCCCAACGCTGAATTGAGATGGCTAATGGTTGTAAAAGACCTGGGGTCTTAATTGTTTCCACATTGTTTTGTTGGAAAACCAAACATTCTGCCGCAAACCTTTGAACATCAGTTTTAAGTCCATCCCAAAAAAAATCCTTCTTGACCCTATGGTAGGTTTTCAAAAATCATGAGTGCCCTCCTACCGGAGAGGTGTGCAATTCCAATAGTACCTTTTGTTTGAGTTGGGAGTTCTTACAAAAATATAAGCGATAGTTGTACCATAGTGAAGAATTTTTCCATGTAAATGTATCTGATGGACTAGAATCCTGTTGCAACCTTTGAATGAGAGTCCACATGTTTTTGTCATTCTTCCATTCATCACTTGCTTATATTATACGATCAAGTTGGATTATCAAGATAACACATAGAAAGGCCTCAACATCTTCATCCTTTCTTGAGAGTGCATCTGCCACAACATTTTTACTCCCTTTTTTATATATGATATCAAAATCATAACCCAACATCTTGGTCACCCATTTTTGTTGTTCTTATGAAGAAAGTCTTTGTTCCAAGAAGTATTTAATACTATCATGATATGTTTTGACCTTGAAGTTCCTACCTATTAGGTAAGGGTACCATTTCTTCAATGCATGTAGTATTTCCATCATTTCTTTCTCATAAATGGGTTTGTGTAAGTCCTTTCCCTTGAGTGGTCGAATTTCAAAAGAAAGGGGCCTTCCTTCTTGCATTAGAACAACACCAATTCCATTTCCCGAGAAATCACATTCCACAATAAATGTTTTTGTGAAGTCTGGTGTGGTCAAGACAAGACTTTTTCACATCACCTCTTTAAGTTGTTGGAAAGCTTGAGTTTCCTCTGGAGTCCATGAAAATGAGTCCTTCTTAGTTAATTTTGTTAAAGGTGTTTATATTCTTCCATAGTTTCGAAAAAACTTATGGTAGTAACATGTCAAACCCAAAAATCTTATAAGATTCTTCAATGTTTTGGGAATCGTCCAGTACATAATGGAATTAATCTTGTTAGGGTCTAAAGACACCTTCATGAGATACAATATGACCCAAATACTCTACCTCCTTCACTCCAAAGAAACATTTGGATGGTTTAGAATATAGGTTTTACTCCTTTAGTAGTTGTAGCACCTTGTCAACATGTCGCACATGATCCTCCCAAGACTTTCTATAGATTAGTATATCATCAAAATATACTAACACAATTTTTTGAAGGAAGGGATTGAAAATAGAATCCATCAACCCTTAGAATGTGGAAGGTTCATTTGTAAGGACAAAATGCATAGCCAAAAATTCATAATGGCCTTCATGAGTTCGAAGTGTTGTTTTTGGGATATATGCTTCCTTCATTCTAATTTGATGATACCCTAAACGAAGATCCAACTTTGTGAAATAGATTTCTCCATGTAGTTCATCTAACAATTCATCAATGATGGGAATGGGAAACTTATATTTGATAGTGATCTTGTTGAGCTCTCTATAATCTTGTTTCCCTGTGATACCCCTTAACTCAATTTATTTTCCTTCTAATGAAAATTTCTTGAAAATTAAAGACCATTATTCCTAATGATTGTAACCATTGGACTCCTAGTACTACATCAACACCACCCATGGGTATAACAATCATTGGACTATTCATTACATATTCCCCCATAGTAAGATTGATCTTATTGGATTTTCTTGAGCAATTGATAGTTCCTCCATCTGCAATCATTACTTGAAACTCTGGCATTGGATATATAAAGCAATTGAGAGCTTTGGATAATTTATAGTGAATGAAATTATGAGTACTACCATAATCAATTAGGACTATTACATTTTTCTTTTTGATATATCCTTCGATCTTGAGGGTTTCGGGAGTGCTAATTCAAACCAATGCATGACATGATATCGTGGAAGTTAACTCTTCAGAATAAATATCTTCTACATTTTCATCTTGATATGGTTTTTGTTCTTCTTCCTCTTCACATTCTATGTAGAATAATTTCTTCTCACCACACTTATGTCCCTTACTATACTTGATGTCACAATTAAAGAATAAACCTTTTTCTTTTCTTTCCTCCAATTGTTGAGGTGTCAACCTTGTAGGTTGAGGTGTTTTAGAATAAGGAACATTATTCTATCGATAGATTTTAGGAGTGGTCCTTCTAGTAGCCATAGCAATATTTTTACTTTCAACATTTCTCGCCACTCTAAATGCATTCTCCAATGATTTGGGTTCCCAAAGGTGAACCTCATGTTGAATGTTTTCCTTTAAAGTTCCTATGAATACATCAATTAGGTGCTCATTTGGAATATTTGTTACCTTTATATTCAAACTTTGTAAGTTCTCAAAGTGCTTTGCAACTAAACCCTTTTGCTCGAGATTTATCAATTGGCTAAAGAAGGTATTTCTCCTTGTATCCTCATAGTGTGCTATCATTTCTTCCGTGAAAATTGTCCAAGTGACGAGTGATTTGTGAGAACAAAGACATCGATACCACACAGATTGATTGGGTTCCAAATATAAAGAAGCAATTTGTACCTTTTGTGTGTGTGGCACATCATGTAGATCAAAGAATTGCTCCATCTAAAGTATCCATGTCATTGGATCATTTCCATCAAACTTTCTCATATCGATCGTAGGAAAGTGGTTGGTCTTCAACCCAAAGTTGGAGTTTCTCCATTCTTGGATCATCTTCCTGGTGTCCTTGTCATGAATTTCATGGGATACATTTTCACTTTCAGGTGTCCTCTCTGTTAGGAAATGTTTCAATCCTTCCATGATCTTCCTTTTTAAACCATCAATCTTAGTATTTATTTCCTCCAACTTAGCTTCAGTTGAATCCATCATCCCTTGTAGTTCATCTTTTGTTATTGTCTTCTTTTGTAAATCATTTATGTCCATGTGCATTTCTTCACCTTCATCAAGAGTCCAAATAGGACTGTCTAGATGCTTAATTGGTGTAGAAGTTCCCTTTTTTTGTGGCATGTTGGCTAAGTATCACTTTTAAACCTTGATTTTGAGGTGGTTCTGCTAGACAATATTTCTTCTGTTGTATCTACAAAATTTTAGCCCTTCTAGGTATGAAAATTTATTTTTGTATTTCTCTGATACGTCTTCTCTGCAATTCCATAGGTCAAATCAAAATTGGATGTGCCAAGTGGAAGTTATGGTAACTTCCCCACACCTTGATGATTTTTTCCCTTCTAGGAGAGTGTACTAGTAAAGCGTGCCAAGATCAAAATATCTTATATTTGATTCTAAAACTTGTACCAGAAATACTATAGACTATCCACTATCTAATGCAACTAGTCTCACTTAATTTGGATACTCACTGAAGAAAATATCATTGTTTTACCTAGAATACATGTTTGAGACTAGTTAATATGATTAGTCAAATACCCTATCTTGCACAGGGTGTATCTACAAAAGTAAGATGAACCAAAAGCTAAAAAATTTATCACATATACCTTGATAATTTCTAGAACATCCTCTATATTTTAGGGTCTTAGATGTTACAGAAAAAAAAATTGTACCAAAAATTATGTGATGGATAAATCTATATATCTGAAAGTATAAGGCCCCAGGAGATTAAATTTGAACCCCACGTAGCTTAATCTGTCTACTAAATATCCTCCAAGGGGTGATTTCTGAAAAACCATAGAAACAAAGTTATAGAAAAAAATCCAAGGTGTCTCATATGTAGCAGCGAAACCCCAAGACCTTGAGCTCTGATACAAAATGTTAGGAACCAAATATCAAAATAGCATAGAAAAAACCTCAGAATAATACTCAATGCCTTGAAAGAGATAGAATTTCAGATAATAATCCTCTTCGAGGGGGAAACCTCCTTATACACCACATAAATTTCCCAATACAAGATGATTCCAAATGAAAAGGTGTCCTTGGTATATGTTATGAACATAAATATGCATATACATAAAATAGATATTCATAACATAATAATAGTTAATAAATAATAATGAAAGGTCATGTCTCAAAGGACATGACTATTGGTAAAGGGAACCCCTGCGTGGGTATGAGATGGTAGGGGGGTGCGGTCTTAGGAGAGTTGTGGGTCTGTGGGGGAGGCAAGGGGGTGCAGGTCACGGTGGGTTTTTGTTTTTTTGGTTAATATATATATATTACTATTTCTTTTGTTTTGCTTTTTTTTTTTAAATA
>ML813909.1:48115-91509 GCA_009831015.1 Picea engelmannii
ATATATATATATATTACTTAACTTTTTCTTTATCTTATTTTTTTTTCTTTTTTTTTATTAGAATTTGATTTTTTCTTGGCCAAAGGCCCCGTTGGTGGTCAAAGACCAGATTTCTCAGAGAAATTCTGAAATGATAGGTTTGGCTAAAAGTTGGATCAGACAAGATCTGATAAAGAGGGTGGCCAAAGGCCAGGATCATAAAAACGCAGCTCTGATACCAAATGAGACAAACAAAGTTCGTCACGCACAAATAATCCAAAATATTTGGAATATAGTAATCAAATCCATATGGACAAATATATATGTAGTAAGAATGAATAATAAGATATAGATGATTACAATTGAGAATGAGGGCTCGTTTATATACCCATGCAGGGGTGCCCTTTACCAATAGTCATGTCCTTTGAGACATGACCTTTCATTATTAATAATTATTATTTATTAACTATTATTATGTTATGAATATCTATTTATGTCTATGTATATTTATGTTCATAACAGTATATATAGGAGACTAGGAGGTACAATTACAACTAATGGACCTAAGCCGACATAAATAAAATAACATTACTAATATAATATGCCCCAATTAAGGGGTAATGTTCCACTATTTAGGGCTTAACATATTCTTGGTACTTGGTACATGGATGTTATAGTTCATTGTTAGAGGCACATATTTGTATTGGTATATGGTTGAGACACATTTCATGGTATATGGTACATGGTACATGGTATATGGTATGGTACATGTGTTGATGTACATGGTTGCTACATGGTATGGTACATGATTGGTACTTGGTATACATGATTGATGGTTGAGACATATTGTACAGGTTGAGGTGCATGGTTGATGCATGGTTTGGTATAGGTTGAGGTGCATGGTTGATGCATTTGGTATAGGTGTTGGTGCATGGTTGATGCATAGTTTTCTACAAGTGTTGGTGCATGGTTGATGCACTTGTTTTGGTACAGATTGTGGTACATTATTGATGTTTGGTATGGTACATGTTGATGGTTTGGTACATGCTTTGGTACATTGTTGATACACATGCACTATGATGGTATGTTGGTGATGTTGGTAAATGCTTGATAGAGGCATGCGTTGGTGATGTTGGACATCTAGTTGAGAGGTTTACTTGGTATATGATCCATGTGAGAGGATCTGACTGAGTATCGGTGACAGTAACAAGTTGGACATGTTAATTAGTTATAGGTTGATGTGATAGTGACAGTGACGGTGACGGTGACAGCGACAGTGACGGTGACAATTGTAGTGGAAGTGATAGTGCCATTGATAGTGGAAGTGATTGTGGTAGTATAAGTTGATCTAAACTTATATTTTAGGGAGGAAGGATGGGGCAAGGAAAGGGGGTTGTAGCCTCCTTCTGGTTGGTGTCGGAGAATCAGGGAGTTGGAGATTGAGAATTAGGAGGTTTTATCCTCCTTCTGGTTGGATCTAGAGAATCCAAGGAGTTTTAGATTCCTTCAGGTTGGATCCTATAAATAGGGGATCATAGCTTCCTTCCAGTTGTAGCTAGAGAATTTGGAAGTTGGTTCTTCCTATGAATGAATTATTGATATATATAAGAAAACATTCCATGTTTTTCTCCCATTTGGGTTTCCACGTAAATGTTGGTGTACTGTGTATTTTATGTGATGTTTTTGATGTGTTGTTGCTTATGATTATATGCTCATTATATATTGAATGAAATCATAGATGATACATCGATGATAAACTATTAAACATTTTTGATAAAGTGAAAGAATATATATTGTGGTTAAAAGTGGTATAAACTACTCATACTGATTCACCCCCCCCCCCCTCTTAGTATTCCTACAATTGGTATCAGATCAGGTCCTTCATGAATAAGTTTAACCACTAGAAGGAGATCATGGAATACAATGAGAATGGAGTAACAATGTTTGATGGTCAGAGTGGTATAGTGTATGAGATATGGAGAAGAAGAACGAAAATATTTTTGCAGAAACAAGGACATGATATTTGGTATTCAATTGTTGTAGGATATCATGGTTCAAAGAAACCAAAGACTGCAACCAAGAAGTAATTGAAGAAGAACAACACAATAACAATGGATTTCACCATGGAAGGATTACATGATTCGATAAAGGACAAAGTGGGAAAATGTTCATCAACTAAAGAAGTCTGGGATAAGCTACAAAATATATATTCTTCTTCCATCACAGAGTTAGAGATTGATAAAGAAGATACAGGTATAGAACAAGAGTTAATATGCTCATCATGTCAGACAAATTCAAAAAGAAGAAGAGTTCATAATCAAAAGAAGTGAGTTCTTTTGCTTTAATTGTGAAGAGCACAGACATCTTGAAATTGAATACCCTTATTTGAAGATTGAAAGTGATGAGACAGAAAATACCAATGAAATACAAGACAACCCTAAGATTGAAAAGGAAAATAATCATGAAGCTTAATTCATTCAATGAGAAAGAGAACTTGAAGATGAAATAATAACATTGAAGATCCAAATTGAAGAAGCAAAGTGAACAGAAGAATTCATGAGGAATCAGATGTTGAAGAAAGAAGAATCTCCAAACTCCAACTCCAAAGAATTCGAGTAGATGATCATGATGTTAAAGGGTTATCTAGAATAATCTAGAAGGACTGAAGAAACTCTCGAGGATCAGAAGCAATGTTTGGAAATAAAAATAGAATCATAGAATAAAGAAGCATAAAAGAGAGAGAAGATATTGACATATCATCTTAAGGAAAGAATTGACGAATCAAATCATCTTAAAGAAAAATTTTGTCACGAAGAGAGAATACTTGAAAACGAAATCATATCCTTGAAGATCCAACTTGAAGAAGCAAAGAGGATAGAAGAATTCATGAAGAGTCGGATGTTGAAGAAAGAAGAAGAGGTTGAGAAGCTTGAAGAGGAAGTTGTCACATTGAGATGTAAAACCGTCAAGCTCAACAAGAATGGTGAGGAGACAAAAAAATCCACCTCATCAGTAGAGAATGTTAAAGAGAATCCCTCCAGGTCACTAGAAAATAATAATGAAGAAAAGAGTAAGAGTTATGCAGAAGTACTCAAAGGAAGGAATCATGGTCAACAAGAATCAAAGAAGAATGAGTATAATAGAGATACATCTTCAACAAGACCTACCACATTCAGGAAAAAAAGAAGCTTCAACCATGATGAAGAGATCGATAGAAGGGAAGATCATGATCAACCAAGGTGGGAATTAAGAAGGACTACAAAACAAAGAATATCATTCACTCCCAGGTATGTAAAAAAAATTTATGGTCATTTTTTTTATTGTACTAACTTTGGACATAAGGTTGCACATTGCAGGGAATATGGAAGAAATGTTCAACCAAGAAATGCTTATGTGGCCCCACATAATATTGAATGTTACAAATGCCATAACTATGGACACATAGATCGTGATTGTAGAAGTTTGATAGATACTTCTATGAAATAGAACACCGATATCAGATATAAGAAAGTATGGAAAAGAAAACAAGAATAGGTAAATGAAGAGAATATGAAGGAAGGACACCCATAAGTCATACTTTCAGGATTGGCAATAGTACGAGATCAAAAAAAATCTACAAGAAATGTTAGATACATGAATATTTGGAGAAGAAATGGAAAACAAGAAGAATAGGTGAATAAATACCAGGTCCCAGACATCGAAGGTTTTGTAGTAGTACAAGAAAGAAAAGAAGAACAAGTGAATAAAGAAAAGGCACAAGAGATTTTACTTTTAGGAATTGTAGTGCGATATCAATCCACATGAAGGAAAAAGTAAGAGTTCATAAAGATGATGACTCTACAGACTAAGAGGAAGATTACTCTGCATCAGAGCAGGTATTTTTCTAATCCATCCGGCTTGGAGAATCTTAGTAAATATGTATGTTGAACAGGGTGAGTCCATGCAGTAGACACTATAGATCAAAGAACCATCTTTCAAACGGTATGAAGTGTCCGCAAAGACAAATTTAGAGCAGTCAGATAGCATAAGTATAGAGTAATAGATTAATCGGTTGAGAAGTTGTGTTCCCACACAAGTATCATTTGGCAAGAACAATTTTATGATCATATTACACTTATGTATACAGGAAGGGATGTCTTCAATATAGGTTGTTCCATACATGCATAGTTTTATGAGTAGTTAGATTAGATCAATGGACATATTTTATTCTAGTTGATCAACAGGGACATGTGATGATCAGTTGTAGTATATTCAAGAGAAGTATTCATAATGGTACAATGACAGGTGGGTTAGCATTATGGATAGTTGAGTAGCAGGGTTATGAAAATTTTATGACATATAGACAGAGATGGATTCGTGAGATGCTTAGTAGATACAAAGAGCATTGGTCAAAGACGATGCATAGTAGAGGATTTACAATTGGAATCGGTGGAAAAAATGGGAATTATTTGGTCACAGAAAGGCAAGCAGTGAAAGGCACAACAAAATAGGGAAAGGGAAACCATCATCAGAAGCTATATCATTAGAAGGACATTGTTGAATAATATGGTCAAGTGATCATGACAAGTAAATGAAGAAATCAAATTTTGAATTCTTTTGATATATGTCGGTGAAATTCAAGAGGAAGCACCAATGAACAAGAAACAACACTGGAAGATAGGAAAGGAAACATATATAGGTAGCCCTACATTGATGTACATCTTATAGAAAAGTAAAGGGAATAAAAATCATCAAAGAGAGAGATCCAAAAAGGAATATTGGTATCATATAGACATGGAGACATACCCACAGGGGGAGCTATTCTTTTACCCATGATTGATTACAATAGGTACAATATCAGGAGGAGACATGTTGACATGGGGATTTAACGTTTGGTCAAAGAACAAAGGCATGAAGATAGGGGGACAAACCCCAAGGGGAGATACCCTTTTCCATTGATGTCAAAGGGGGAGAGATAGAAATATTGATGAGGAGCGATGAGCACAGGGGGAGCATGATCATGAGTGTTGCCACGTCTAATTGTTGCCATCAATGTTGGTGTTGCCATTGATGCCAAAGGGGGATATTATTAGACAGTTGGTTTGGAAAGTTGGTTGTCATTGATGTCAAACCTTGGAGAGTGATCTTGGATATTGATGTCAACCCTTGGAGAGGTCTAGAGATGTTGGAAATTTTATTAAAATTTGTATGATCAAGATTGATGATGAGTTAGTTGGGCACATTTGATGCAGTCTACATGTATCCCCGAAGGTGTGGTTATGAGACCCAAATTTGATTGAGGAATATAGAAATGACTGATAATAAAATTGCAGGTAATACACTAATATATTCATAGTACATATCATTTTGTTTCTGGTGATATGTGGAACACCACGTGGTTCCTCACTATTAGGGAGATATGTCCTTGTAAAGTTGGAAGCCCCAAAGAGTGGTCAAGAAGCCCCTAGTTGGTTACAGGTCTTAGTCAAAGGGTAAAGTGGTTGTAACAAGAAACCTCTAAAATAAGGAAAGAGGTTACCTAGTAAAATTATAAATACCCCTCAAGGAGTCATTCAAAAATACACTCACATACTTACAATTGAATATCTATATTGTGAATGTTATGGTCTAGTATTGTGATATTATGGCTAGTTTGTGACGACATTGTGAAAGTCTCAGATTTGCAGAAAACGTGAGTGGCCCTAGTTTATCCACGGGTCACTATGGACAATGTAGTGGACATCCACAGGTCACAATGGAGAAAGTAGTGGACATCTGCAGGTCACAGTGGAGAAACTAGTGGATGTTTTTGAAAAGGATTGAATAAGGTGCCATCTTGTTGATTCTGAAGTCGAGGAAGGTTTGTTGTTCTGAGATGATATACACTAGGTCCTCTTCATGAGTAAAGGTATTTTCTACATGTGTTTGTTTGAGGCTTGTTTCGTGGATGGTATGGCACGTGCTTAATGAATGTCTTGGAACCCTTGTGGTGCATGGTATATGGTTTCATATGGTTGAGGTGATATTGATACATGCTTGACACATATTCTTGGTACTTGGTACATGGATGTTATGGTTCATTGTTAGAGGAACATATTTTTATTAGCATATGGTTCAGACACATTTCATGGTATATGGTACATGGTATATGGTATACGGTATGGTACATGTGTTGATGTACATGATTGATTTACATGGTTGATACATGGTATGGTACATGATTGTTACTTGGTATACATGGTTGATGGTTGAGGCATATGGTATAGATTGAGGTGCATGGTTGATGCAATTGTTGTGGTACAAGTTGTGGTACACTGTTTATTCTTGGTGTGATACAGGTTGATGGTTTGGTACATGCTTTGGTACATGGTTGAGACACATGCCCTGTGATGGTATGTTGGTGATCTTGTTACATGCTTGATAGAGGCATGTGTTGGTGATGTTGGAAATCTAGTTGAGAGGTGTCCTTGGTATATGATCCATGTGAGAAGATCTGGTCTAGTATCGGTGAGAGCGACATGTTGGATAGGTTGATCAGTTACAAGTTGATGTGACAAAGGTAGTGATAGTGACAGTGACAATGACAGTGGAAGTGATTGTGGTAGTGATAGTTGATGTACACTTATATTTTAGGGTGGAAGGATGGGGCAAGGAAAGGGGCTTGTAGCCTCATTTTGGTTGGTGCTGAAGAAGTAGGGATTTGGAGATTCCTCCAGGTTGGAGTCTGAGAATCAAGGGGTTGTAACCTCCTTCTGGTTGGAGCTAGGGAATTCAGGGAGTTGTATCTTCCTTCAGGTTGGAGCCTATAAATAGGGGATCGTAGCCTCCTTCCAGATGCAGCTGGAGAATTTGGAAGTTGGTGCTTCCTATGAATGAATTATTGATATATATAAGAAAGCATTTGCGGTTTTCTCCCATTTGGTTTTCCACGTAAATATTGGTGTACTATGTATTTGATGTTATGTTTCTTATGATTATATGCTCATGATATATTGAATGCAATCATAGATGATACATTGATGATAAAGTGTTGAACATTGTTGATAAAGTGAAAGAATATATATTGTGGTTAAAAGTGCTATAAAGTGGTCAAGAAGCCCTGAAGAGTGGTCAAGAAGCCCCTAGTTTGTTACAAATATTAGTCAAAGGGTAAAGTGGTTGTAACAAGAAACCCCTAAAATAAGGAAACAGGATACCTAGAAAAAGTATAAATACCCCTCAAGGAGTCATTCACAAATACACTCACATACTTACAATTGAATAACTATCTTGGGAATGTTATGGTCTCGTATTGTGATATTTTGGCTAGTTTGTGGAAAAAAAATTCTGAGGTTGCAAAGGAAGGTCGAAGGTGAAAGTCTCTGAGTTTAAACAAACATGAGTAACCCTAGTTTCTGAATTTATCTGTAGGTCACTATGGACAAAGTAGCTGACATTTGTGGGTCACAGTGGAGAAAGTAGCGAACATTCGTGGGTCACAGTAGAAAAAGTAGTGGATGCTTTTGAAAAGGATTGAAGAAGGTGTCATCTTGTTGATTGTGAAGTTGAGGAAGGTTTTTTGGTCTGATATGATATGCACCAGGTCCTCTTCATGAGTAAAGGTATGTCCTACATGTGTTTGTTTGAGGCTTGTTTCATGGATGGTATGGCACAAGCTTAAGTCAAGTCTGGAACCATTGTGGTACATGGTACATGGTTGCATATGGTAGAGGTGATATCGATACATGCTTGACACATATTCTTGGTAATCGGTACATGGATATTATGGTTCATTGTTAGAGGCACATATTTGTATTGGCATATGGTTGAGACACATTTCATGGTATATGGTACATGGTACATGGTATATGGTATATGGTATGGTACAAGTGTTGATGTACATGGTTGCTACATGGTATGGTACATTATTGGCACTTGGTACACATGGTTGATGGTTGAGACATATGTTACAGATTAAGGTGCATGGTTGATGCATGGTTTGGTATAGGTTGAGGTGCATGGTTAATGTACGATTTGCTAAAAGTATTGGTGCCTAGTTGATGCACTCGTTGTGGTACATATTGTGGTACACTATTGATGGTTTGGTACATGCTTTGGTACATGGTTGAGACACTTTCCCTGTGATGGTATGTTGGTTATCTTGGCACATGCTTGATAGAGGCATGTGTTGGTGATGTTGGACATCTAATTGAGAGGTGTCCTTGGTATATGATCCATGTGATAGGATCTGGTTCAATATCGGTGAGAGTGATAGGTTGGACAGGTTGATCAATTATAGGTTGATGTGACAGAGGCAGTGAAAGTGGTAGTGGAAGTGATTGTGGTAGTGACAGTTGGTCTACACTTATATTTTAGGGAGGCAGGACGGGGTAAGGAAAGGGAGTTGTATCCTACTTCCGGTTGGTTCCGAAGAATTAGGGGGTTGGAGCTTCCTTCAAGTTGGAGTCTGAGAATCAGGGGGTTGTATCCTCCTTCTGGTTGGAGTTAGAGAATTCAAGGAGTTGTAGCTTCCTTCAAGTTGGAGCCTGTAAATAGGGGGTCGTATCCTCCTTCCAGTTGCATCTGGAGAATTTGGAAGTTGGTGCTTCCTATGAATGAATTATTGATATATATATATATATATATATATATATATATATATATATATATATATATATATATATAAGAATTCATTCCACGGTTTTCTCCCATTTGAGTTTCCACGTAATTACTAGTGTACTATGTTGTTGATGTGATGTTGCTTATGATTATATGCTCATGATATATTGAATGCAATCATAGATGATACATTGATGATAAACTGTTGAACATTGTTGATAAAGTGAAAGAATATATATTGTGGTTAAAAGTGGTATAAATTTTTCATATTGATTTACCCCCCCCACCCCCCTCAGTATTCCTACAATATTCTTGTATCTCTTTATACTTCGAACCACTTGGATTCCCCTTCTTTTGGTCTATTTTTTCCAGGTGTTGTGCTTGTACACATGCCTCATCCACTGTAATAGGCTTGAAGAGCATCACCTACTTTCATAGATGACTATGTAAACCCCCAAGATACTCGAGGAGTACATCTCTGTTCTTGGGAGAGATAACCAACATGATGGCCATATTTTTGAACTTAGTGGTGTACGCCTCTACACTCTTCCCCTACTTCTTCTTGAAATAATGTCACTGGATCCATTGTTCCTCTACATAGTTGATAGGATAGAATTGGGACTTGATGAGGGTTTTGAATTCCTCCCACCTAGTTGTTGACGGATCAACTTCCAACCTAAGTGTTTCCATTTGGATTTCCCACCAGGTTAAATCATGTCCCTCTAACTTCAATCTAGAAAATAAAATCTTCTACTCTTCCGCTATATGGTGAACACTAAAATAAAATTCTAGTTGTTGCAACCAATGATTTAGTCTTAATGCATTGATCTCACCTTGGTATGGATTTATGTCCACTTTCACTTCTATATTGGTATGGACTATGAAGGGTTCATGGCACTCGAACTCAGTTTCTCTTTCTCATATTATTTCCATGATTCCTTTATGAATATTCCTGGTCTTTCAATTTCCATTCCAATCTATTCTCTGAGTTAGTGATGTAGTGCCCACTACCTCTCTAGGGTTTGTTGACCTCCCGGTCTAGGATCTTCGATTTCCTCGAGTTGGATCAGCTCCTCGATTCCCACTGGAATACTCACTGAAAAATTCCACAGGTTCTTGTGAAGATCCACCCAAGCGAACAAGCACAAGGCGCACGCCTCCCTCATGTGACCACTGATCGTGACCACACTCTTAACCAAAAGGCCCTTCGCAAAATCACAAGTCAGGGAATTGTGCCTGAGTCAACTCCGACTCTTTGATTTCTGAAGTCTGAATTCATAGCTCCGCTTGCATCAGATCTACATTCCATAATCCTTGTGATCTAATGGTCCTGCTTCCTCCTTCGCATTTCAGGATTTCGCGATTCAGGAAGTTGGAGGGTTGTTCACCTCTATTCTTTCGACTCCTGATTTTTCAATATCGATGAGACCAAATCAACAGTTTGTGCTCCTCCCATGATCCGATGGTTCAGATCAGTTCACGTTTCAGGGGTTTGGGAATTAGCTTCCTCCGTTCTCCCAACTCTTGATTCCTGAGTTCCCACTCTCGCTAGATTGACGGTTGAGATCTCCCCATGATCCAACGGTTGAGGTTAAATCATTAACTTATGTTTCGTGAGTTTTCTTACCCTATGCACTTCCAAAGGGTTAAAGTTCATGCACTTACCTATGGATCCAACAACTGTTGGTCCACACACTCAGATCTGACAGTCCAGGTCTGATCTGCCTTTGCACGTTCTCCTGAGTGTATGGACACGAGATTTTACAGCCATATCTCTTCCTCTATAATTGATCCAACGGTAGTTGTCGCTCCCCCTCCTGATCTTTCGCTTCCTTCAAAAATTTCAATCTCCCACACACTTCTTGCATTTTCAGGGATTTCATCAAACTCAGACCAAAGGGTTTCTTGAAAATAAATTATGGTTTTCCTCCTAGTGTCCCTCTGTTCTGATTCTCCGACTTCTTACAGAGTCCCTTCAACACTTAGTCGAATCTCAGATCTGTGTGCTCCTCGCACCATATCTTTACGCAAGGTTTGGTTTCTTGTGGACGATTGTGCACGTCTCACAACAGGCACTTTGCACTCCTTGCAAATGGAAAATTCCATGCTATCTCTTCTGAGATTCAGGATTGAAATAGATCCCGTTAACGCACTCCTTGCGCTCTATGTGCACACCTTGCACCATCTTAACATAAGAGAAAACAATGGAAACTCATACAAACATTTTACAGTGTCATAAACTCGTACCGAAATTCATTCATTCGTGAAAGTAACAATAACACGAAATTGCAAACAATATTCACACCCTACATTGGATCAATTTTCTTCTGTTATCTTCAATCAAAAGAAAAATGGCTACATCTAAAATCAAACAACAATTAAGAATTCATAAAATCTCCTACTAGCTTCACAGCAGCCTCATTTAGGTGTACAAACTCTTTATTTATATCAGAGGGTTCTTAGGGTTCGCTCCTGACTACTCGTCTTTCCCAAAACAAAAACTGATTGTTAATTAAATTCAGTTACATTCAAGATTGTTCGTCTTCTTGAAAACCAAAAACTAGTTGCTACCTAATCTTTGTTACATTCGAGATTAGGAGTGATCCTTCCAGTTCATTCATGATCGTTAGGCTCCAAAATAGTTTACAGGAAATGTCAGCGGTGAATGTTCTGCCATGGTTCAACTGTGCACTGAGACGTTGAGTTTTCTCTCCACGTAGGCTCGTTGACGATGCTTCTGCATCATACTCCCCTGGAAAAAACAATTCATGGACTCTTATTCATGATCTTCTGCACCGAATTTCCATGCTTCTGGATATTAACTTCATTTTCCCAACTGGCATCTTCTATCGGGTGTCCCTTCCACTTGACCAGATATTCAAAATAAGTCTTCCTCTTGGTCTTTTTTCCAATCCTCTAATCAATGATATTCTCCATCTGTGGTTTTTCTGTGATAGGAATTTGTTTCTCCCACTGAATCTTCTCTTGATATTTTGATCCCTCTGTGTCATCTTTCTTGTAAGGGTACATGTCTAAAACATTGAATATAGGTGATATGCCCACATCATATGGCAGCTCAATCTCATAGGCATTTGCATCAAACTTCCTTAAGATCTTACATGGCCCTATCCTCTTCATATTTGACTTGTTATATGTTCCCCTAGGGAACCTTTCTTTCCTAATATGTGCCAGAACCTGGTCTCCTACTTCAAATTGAAGTTCCCTGCGATGTTGATCAACTCTGTGCTTGTACTCTTGGCTAGATCTCTACAACTGTCCTCTAATATGGATATGGATATTTTGCATTTATGTAGTGAAATCTTCTTCTCCAACGCTTCTAATCTCACTATGTTCCATGTCTCTCAACTCAGATACTCCCCTTGGTTGCATTCCATACAGTATTTGGAATGGACTCTTTCCAGTGCTTATGTTTGGTGAGTTGTTGTATGCAAATTTTTCTTGTGGTAGAATCTAATCCCACTAATTATGATGCTCAATGACCAGACTCCTCAATAACTTTCCCAAACTTCTATTTTCCGCCTCATACTGTCCATCTGTCTGAGGATGATAAGATGAGGTGAAGGAAAAATCTGTCCCCAACTTCTTCCACAGTGTTCTCTAAAAATGACAACCAAACTTTGTGTCTTTGTCTGAGGCAATGGTCCTGGGTAGGTCGTGAAGTCTCACAACTTCCTTGAAAAGCAGATTTGCAACATGTGTTGCATCACTAGTATTCTGGCATGGGATAAAGTGTGACATCTTTGAAAATCTATCCACCACCACAAATATGGAATCAAATTCTCTTTGTGTCCTTGGCAGTCCCAACACAAAATCCATGCTTATTGCATCCCAAGGCCTCTTTGGTATTTTCAATGGTTGATACAATCTAGTGTTTTGTCTTTTACATTTTGCATGTTGGCAGATTCTACATCTATTCACAAATTTTGCTACTTATGTTCTCATACCTAGCCAATAGTATGAACTTCTCAACTATGCAAATGTTTTATCATGGCCGAAATATCCATCCAATCCTCCACTATGTTTTTCTTTCAAAAGGTTTCCCCTCATTGAGAATTTTGGTATGCACAACTGATTGCCTTTGAACAAAAATCCCTCTTGAATCATATACTCTGTCCATTGGCTCCTATCTCTCAACACATGATTTTCACATGCTTTGTATGCTTCCTTGAAATCTGGGTCATCAGTATACATTTCCTTAAGGTGTTCAAACCCCAAGGTCTTCACCTGAAATTCCTGTAGAATCAAACATCTCCCGCTCAATGAATCAATAACTTTGTTAGCATTCCCAACAATATGTTTTATGACACAAGTAAAAATTTTCATAAAGTCAATCTACTTTGCATCCCTCTGATTCAATTTTTCCTATCTAGTTATAAATTGTAAATCTTGGTTATCGCTATACAAGATAAATTCTTGTGGGACAAGGTAATGTCTCCACTTCTTTAGGGATTGAATTATGGCATAAAACTTTGTATCATACGTGGAGTATTTTCTCTTAGTCTCATTCAGATTCTCACTAAAATAGGCAACAAGTTTATTGTCCTGGCTCAAAACGCTCCAATTGCAACTCCACTTGCATCACATCTCACTTGAAATGTCTTTTCAAAATTTGGCAAGACCAGAATTGGTCGTTATGTTATTTTCTTCTTTAGTGTATTGAATCTCCTCACGGCCTCCTCTATCCATTTAAAATACATGTGCTTATTCTTCATTGTATCCGTCATTGGTGCACAAATTCCACTGAAATCTCTGATAAACTTCCTATAGAAACTTGCTAATCCATGGAAACTTCTTACCTCAAACATGTTTCTCAGTGACGACCATTCTTTGATTCCTCTCACCTTCTCTGGATCCATCTTAAGCTCATCTGAAGAGATCACAAAACCCAAGTAGATGAGCTATGTCTTCATAAAATAGGACTTCTTCAGGTTTATCAACAATTTCTCCTATTGTAGTCTCCTCATCACTAGTGTCGGGTGTCTCAAATTCTCCTCTTTAGTCCTGTTAAAGATCAATATATCATCTAGATATACAACCACAAAATTTCTAATGAAATCTTTCATTATCTCTTTCATCAACCTCATAAAATTACTCAGGGCATTTGTTAAGCCAAATGGCATAACAAGCCACTCATAAAAACCTTCATTTGTCTTAAAGGTTGTCTTCCACTCATCACCTTCTCTCATTCGTATCTGGTTTCAAATCTATCTTAGAAAAGAAATTCTCTCCACTTAAACAGTCCATTAAATCATCCATTCTTGTCAAATGAAATCTATACCTGATGGTGATCTTGTTAATGGCTCTTGGTCTATACACATTCTCCATCCTCCATCTTTCTTTGGGCTCAACACAATCGGCATTGCGCATGGGCTCAATCTCTCTCTGACCAAACCCTTGTCTAACAATTCTTATACTTGGTTCGTTACCTCCTCATTCTCTCGAGGTGTCAGTCTGTACGCTGCTTTGTTTGGCAGATTTTCTCCTGGTATCAAATCGATATGATGGTTAATACTTTTGATGGGTGGTAATGAGTTAGGCAGCTCATCCACCACTATGTCAGCAAAAATTATCCTACAATTCCTAAAATTCTTCAGGAAAATCATCCATCAAAGTACTTGTAAGGATAACTCTGGGTCTCCTCACTACAACAAATTGCATCTCCTATTCTTTCTTGACTTCTCTCAGGAATTCCTTCCCACTCATGAGAAGTATGATTGTGTTGGCTTCCTCTTTCACTTTATTATCCTCTATTGGAAGAAACATGTGTATCCTACCATTATTCTCTAAGGTGTGCAACAAATGGATGTCAGTGGCCTCCCACCTATTCCAACTAGCTCATTTTGGCAGTTTTCCAGTTTGGCAGTTTTTTCCTAGTTTTCGGGTCCCTGACATCCAAGGCCATTGTGAGGCCATAAACAACATTTTTAGGGATCACAACAGTCAAATTGTACAAAAATTAAGATTCTAATGGAAACATGTGTATTCCTCGGATAGACATTTCCAACGGGCTATCGTGCCCCTAAAACGGAGATCGTATGCAAAAGTTACGACCCTGGGAAGTTGATGTACTAGCTTACCCCAACATGCCCCACATTACTTTTGGTGATTCATCTCCTAGAGTTAGGTTTATGGATGTCTAGGGTTTTGGCATTCATGTTTATTGTAAAAAGTCCTTGGAGAGACTCATTTTAACCATCTTCTTGAGAATGAGCGTAGTTGTCACATCTCTTCTCAGAGATAAGACGCCACCATACCATCAAGCTTATTTTCCTTATTGAATAGAAACCAATTTTACTCTATCTATGTTATTGCATCTCTACTATTCTTGTTTCTTTGTGATAAGAATAATAATATTTTGTATTCATTTTTGTTCTGCTCATAAAATCTGGATCAATGGTATCAGAGCGATCTACTTGTCATTCTTAATGCATGTCCCTGACGAGGTCAGGGTATAAAGAATTTTGTCTTGAGATTGTTTCTATTGAGGAAAAAATATCTCGCACACCCAAGAGACCTATCATGGCGGGAAAAAACAACGACGACAGGACAGGAGATCCTTTCAAAATCTATCTCGAGAAATCCTTCATGCAACAGAGGAATGAAATGATGGATATTTTTGCGTAAATCCTTCGGCAGCTACCAACACGTGGCGCATCTTCCTCGAACAGAGGCACCACCACTTCAAGGTACAAATCAACTTTGATATTCCAATATTTGAAGGTCAAATAGACGCAGATGTTGTAGACAAATGGTTAAATCTGCTAGAAGGGTATTTTTCTATCCATAACTTTTCGAACAAAGAAAACATTACATTTGCTCTCCTCAAAGTCATCCCCCATGTCAAAGATTGGTGGGAGACTTTCTTTGAGCAAAAGGAAACAGAGAAACACTCACTATTTATAGTCACAGTCACCTAGGATTCCTTCAAGGATGCTATCAAGGAACAATACTACCCTGTCGGGAGTTATGACGACCTGTATAGAAAATGGACCACACTGCAGCAAGAAAGAGACCAAGCAGTGCCAGAGTTCACAAATATCTTCCATACCTTGCGCACCAAAATGGGTATCAAATATTCTGAGAGAAATATGGTGCTAAATTATCACGGTGGTCTTCATAGATACATCCAGGCCAAAATGGATTTTTTGGACATCTCGTCCTTGGGCGCGGCCTATTGAAATTCCATCAAAATTGAGAAAAAGCTTAAAGAAAAGACACGACTATTTGGGCCTGGGAACACTTCACAACAGAAGAAAGTAAAGGGAATCCCCAACCCATATAAAAAAGGACATATCAAATACAGACGGCCTCAGGACAACCAGTCTAGGCCGCAAGAAAAGAAGTACATCGGAAAGAAAAAGAAAGATATCGGAAAGTGGTGCAACTTCCATAAGATCCCCTGGCATAACACTGTTGATTTTCACTCCAAGCAATCACTGGTGGATGAGGTGAAATCCTCTGAGTCAGATGTGGGTTCTGACTCTGAGCAACTGTTGCTACCACCAAGGTCTAGCCTGGTGAACGAGACGATCCAGAAGAAGACGAGTGCCTCTTTCATTCACATATGTGGGTAAAAGGCACCCCGCTACACTTTATCGTTGATAGTGGTATCCAGAAGAACCCCATATTAGAAGAGGTCATCAATCGTCTATCCCTGTCGACAACACTGCACCCATAGCCCTACACCATTGGATTGATCTGCCAAGGAAGCAATCTTCACGTCAGTGAATAGTGTCACATGTCGTACGGCATCAAGCCCTTCGAAGATGAGATATTGTGTGATGTTTCTCCTCTCAATGTTTGTAATGTTCTTTTGGTCCAACCTTATTTATGGAAACTCGTGTTGTATATGAGTCTAGACCTCGCAGTGTCATTATTACTTTGAACAGGAAATTATACAAGATACCCGAGGCAGTCCCACCTAGTGTTATTTCCTTGATCTCTGCCAAGCAATGCAGGAAAGTCATCTCATAGACTGGGGAGTTTTTCTTCTTTTTGACTCTCTCTAATAGTGAGCGAAAGATTTTGGCTACATCCAGAGCCTCCACAACCGACCTCTCTACACAGGAGAAGCAAGTGGACAAGGTCGTGGCAGAATATAAAGATATCTTATCCTCACCTACCGGGATACCTCTGCAGTGTCAGGTCAAGCATCCCATTGATCTAACGCATGGCACACCACTTCCCAATGGGCCAGTCTATCACCACTCTCTATTAGATAATGAGAATATCAAGAGACAAATCTAATAATTGTTCCACAAGGGGTACATCTGTCCTATCTCATCACCTTGTGGGAGCCCAATCATGCTGGTGCAGAAGAAATAAGGGACCTCGCGACTCTACATTGACTACCAGGCCCTAAATAAAATCACAGTCAGGAATCGGTACGTGATTCCCAGAATCGATGGCCTCCTTGATCAGCTCAAGGAGGCCAATTAATTCAGTAAGATTGATCTAAAATCTAGCTACCACCAAGTCCCCATAGAACAGACAGATGTACGGAAGACAGCCTTTAAGTCAAACGAAGGTATTTTTTAATGATTGGTCATTCCCTTTGGTTTGAAAAATGCTCCAACAACTTTCATGAGGATAATGGATGATATCCTGTGACCTTTCACCAATACTTTTGTAGTGGTGTATCTGGATGACATCCTCATCTACAACAAGACTTGGGCGGAACATTTCAATCACATTTAGCAGGTCCTACATACCCTGTGGCATCACAAGCTATATGAAAACTTGGAAAAATGTTCCTTTGGCATGGACATGGTCCATAACCTAGGCTACATCGTGGATCAACATGGTGTGCATGTGGATCTAGCCAAGATCTAGGTCATTTTTTACTGATCAGCCCCAACCACACTCACTGAGCTTCAGAGCTTCTTAGGCCTTGCCAATTTCTATCGCATGTTCATGTTGGGATTCTCCCATATTGCATGGGCCCTCAGCCAAGTAACCAAGGGTGGTGGTAAGGAAACTTTTGTGTGGGGATTGTCCCAACAACAAGCATTCAATGATATAAATCAGCGCTTGTGCTAAGCCCTATTACTTTCATTACCGGACCTGCAGCATCCCTTTCAGATCGAGACAGATGCTTCAGACTATGTTGTGGGTGTAGTTCTCACTCAGCACGGCCACCTCATGGTTTATCATAGTGAGACACTATCATATGTTATATGTAAGTACCATACTTATGACAAAGAAATGTACTCCATTATACAAGCATACCGCCAGTGGAGACATTATATTCTTGGGAAGGAGATGGTCATCCAAACGGATCATAAACGACTGCAGTTCATGCAGACATAGGGAAAATTGCAGAATGACCACCATCAAAAGTGGCCAACATACTTGCAATAGTTCCACCTCAACATAAAGTATAAAATAGGTAGTAACCAACCCAGACATTGATTTCCTCAACAGACCTCCATTCGCGGAACTCACCATGGTCCTCGACTCTTGTAGCCACAAGACCTCCAGATGGCCCATCCTCTATGAGATAGACACTGACTTTTACACCACATACCAAATGTTGGGCGCAAACTCAATTGTTTCTAATTTCCATCTTCAGGACAAGATATTGTGTCGACTTGGCTATCTTTGTGTTCCATCAAGCGAGCGAGCGAAGTTTATTTGAGAAGAAAACTACAGTCGGGTGATAGGACACTTCGATGTCGGAAAGACGGTGGCAGTGTTGTAGAAACATTTATACTAGCTGAAACTTCGATAAGATGTCAGCAAGTATATCAGGTCCTACATTGTTTGTGTTATTTCCAAACCAACCACTACGAAACAGAGCATGTAAAACCCCCTGCCTACTCTTGACATACCCTGGGAATCCATCTCAATGGACTACATGTTGGGTCTTTCATCCACCAAGAGAGGCAATGACTGTGTCTTTGTGGTTGTTGATCATTTTTTCAAGATGGTGATCTTGGTCACCTGCAAGAAGAGCATCACAAAAAATCTCACTACCAAGCTCTTCTTTGAACGAGTCTAGGTACATTTTGGAATCCCAAAAACCATTGTCTAAAATCAGGACAGTCGGTTCCTCAGCACATTCTGGTCACTGTTGGACACCAATCTCACCAAGTCCACTACCTTCCACTGCCCAAAAAAATGGCCAAACTGAGGTTGTCAATCATATGATAGCGCATATCATGTGCATGTACAATTCCAAGCACCCCGTAACATGGGATGAGAGTCTTCCCTATGTTAAACATAGATACAACAAATACCTACACAACTCAACCAACCACAGCCCCTTTCAGTTCAGGTTGGGATTCCAATTATTGGGTCCCATGGATGTTGCACTACCTCTTTTGGCCACCCTGGTTGATTCATCACATGCTCCAACTGAAGCTAACAAAGCCTCTCGGTTCATTAAGCGGATCCAGTAGTTCTGCTAATAGGTTCAGGACATTTTACAAAAGTCCAATTCCAAGTACAAGAAGCACCATTATCAACACTGGGTGCCACACAAGTTTTAGGTGGGAGACAAAGTGTGGCTACACTTGCAGAAAGAATGCCTTACAAGGCCCCAACGAAATATTTCCCCACTTTGTTACGGACCTTATGCCATCACCAAATTTTTGGCTAACAATGATTTTGAGCTCAACATTCCTCCTTTCCTTATCCTGCAACCAGTGTTCAACGTGGATCTCGTTCGGCCATACTTCCCACCATTGTTGGACACCTCAGAGATAGCAGAACAATTGACACCAACAGAGTTCAACCCTGATTGAATGCAATAGGAATCCAGTGATCATATTGTGGACACACAGGTCAAGGGAACTCTCCAGCAAAGGATCCAACTTTATTGGGTTGTCAAAGCAGGGCAGCTCATGCACCAAGCCAAATGGCTCACCCGGGGCCAAATTCAACATAAATTACCTCATCTAATGGGGGAACTCAACGCAATGGAGACCATTGATTATTAAGGGGGGAGGATTGATCCAGATGGATTTCAGTGGCTTTCCACCTATTCCAACTAGCTTATCTTTGTAGTTTTCCAATTTGACAATTTTTTCCTAGTTTTTGGGTCCCTGACTTCAGAGGGATTTTTTAGGCCCTAAACAACATTTTTAGGGCTCACCACAATCAGTTTATAGTCTAAGCCAAATTCTAATGGAAAAATGTTTATTCCTCATATAGACCTTTCCAATGGGCTATCGTGTGCCTAAAATGGATATTGTATGCAAAATTTACGACCCCGGGAAGTTGATGTACTAGCTTACCCCAATGGGGCCCACATGACTTTTGGTGATTCATCTCCTAGGGTTAGGTTTTTGGATGTCTAGGGTTTTGGATTTCCTGTTTATTGTAAAAAAGGCTTGGAGAGACTCATTGTAACCATCTTCTTGTGAATGAGCACAACTGTCACATCTCTTCTCAGAGATAAGCCACCACCATTCCAGCAAGCTTATTTTCCGCTACATTTTACAGTTTCACTTATTTTCCTTATTGAATAGAAACTAGTTTTATTGTATCTCTATTATTGCATATCTATTATTCTTGTGTCTTTCTGTTAAGAATAATAATAATCTGTATTCATTTTTGGTTTTCTCATAAAATCTGGATCAGTGGTATCAGAGCGATCTTCTCCTTGTCATTCTTAATGCATGTCCCCGACGAGGTCAAGGTAGAAATAATTGGGCATCGAGCTTTTTTATCTTGAGGAAAAAATATCTCGCACACCCAAGTGATCTCTCATGGTAGGATAAAATAAAGATGATGGGATAGGATATCCTTTCAAAATGTTGCTCAAGGAATCCCTCATGGTAGGATAAAATAAAGACGATGGGATAGGATATCCTTTCAAAATGTTGCTCAAGGAATCCCTCATGCAATAGAGGAACGAAATGATGGAAAGGTTTGCGCAAATCCTTTGGTGTCTACCAATAGGCGACGAATCTTCCTCGAATGGAGGCGCCACCCCCTTCAAGGTAAAAATAAACTTTGATATTCTCATATTTGAAGGTCAAATAGACACAGATGCTATAGACAAATTGTTAAATCTGTTAGAAGGGTATTTTTTTGTCCATGACTTTTCGAACATAGAAAATATTACGTTTGTGCTACTCAAAGTCGTCCCCCATGTCAAAGAGTGGTGGGAGAACTTCTGTGAGAAAAAGGAAACATAGGAACTTTCATTATTTACAGTCATAGTCACCTAGGATTCCTTCGGGGATTCTATCAAGGAACAATACTATCATGTCGGAAGTTATGATGACATGTATACAAAATGGACCACACTGCGGCAAGAAAGAGACCTAGTAGTGTCAGAGTTCACAAATATATTCCATACATTGGGCACCAAAATGGGTATCAAATATTCTGAGCGACATCTGGTGCTCAAGTATTGCGGTGGTCTACATAGATACATACATGCCAAAATGGATTTTTTGGACATCTCGTCCTTGGGCACGACCTATCTATATGTCGTCAAAATCGAGCAAAAGATTAAGAAAAAGACGCAGAAATTTAGGCCTGGGAACCCTTCACGTCATAAGAAAGTAAAGAGAAGCCTCAACCTGTAGAACAAAGGAAAAAGGAAATATGGAAAACCAGTCCAGGCTGCAAGCAAATAAGGACACCAAAAAGACAAAGAAAGATACTGGGAAGTGGTGCGACTTCCATAAGATCCACTAGCATAAAAATTATGATTTTCGCTCCAAGAAATCACTGGTGGATGAGGTGAAAACATCTGAGTCAGATGCAGGTTCTGACTCTGATTCAGAACTAGAAAAGGGGAGATGTATCATTGACGCAGAAATTGGTGCCATTGTTGCTACCACCAAGTTCCAGCCCAGTGAACCAGACTAGCCAGAAGAAGGCGAGCACCTCTTTCATTCACAGATGTGGGTAAAAGGCACCCCACTTCACTTTATCATTGATAGTGGTAGCTAGAAGAGCCTCCTCTCAGAAGAGGTCGTCAAGAGTCTAGCCCTACCGAAAACGCCGTACCCACATCCCTACACCATCCGATGGCTCCACCAAGGAAGCGATCTTCACGTCAGCAAATAGTGTTTCCTGTCATACGACATCAAGCCCTTCAAAGATGAGCTATTGTGTGATGTTTCTCCTCTAGAAGTTTGTAATGTTATTTTGGGCCAACCTTATTTATGGAAACATCATGGTGTATATGATTCTAGGCCTCATAGTTTCATTATTACTTTGAACATGAAATTATACAAGATACCCGAGGCAATCCCACCTAGTGTTATTTCCTTGATCTTTGCCAAGCAATGTAGGAAGGTCATGTCTCAGACCGGGAAGTTTGTCTTCTTTGTCATTCGATCTCAGAGTGAGAGAAATATTGCGGCCACATCCAAGGTCTACGCGTCTGACCTCTCCACATAGTAGAAGCAAGTGGACAAGGTCGTGAAAGAATACAAAGATATATTCTCCTCACTTATCGGGGTACCTATACACTGTCAAATCAAGCATCCCATCGATATGACCCCCAGCGCACCGCTGCCCAATAGACCAATCTATCGTCACTCTCTATTAGAGAATGAGGAAATCAAGAGACAGATCCAAGAACTTCTCCACAAGGGGAACATACATCCCATCTCATTGCCTTCTGGGAGCCCAATCGTGTTGGTTCAGAAGAAAGACCGGAGCTAGTGACTCTACATTGATTACCGGGCTCTAAATAAAATCACATTTAGGAATCGGTACCCGATTTCTAGGATCGACGAACTCCTTGATCATCTCAAGGGGGCCAAATACTTCAGTAATATTGATCTGAAATCTGGCTACCACCAAATCCCCATAGAACAAACAAATGTATGGAAGACAACCTTCAAGTCAAAAGAAGGTCTTTTTGAATGGTTGGTCATGCCCTTTGGTTTGACAAATTCTCTAGAAAATTTCAAGAGGATGATGGACGATATCCTGCAACCTTTCACTAACACTTTTTTAGAGGTGTATCTAGACGACATCCTCATCTATAGCAATACTTGGGCAGAACACTTGTTGCACATTCAGCAAGTTGTGCACACACTACGACAGCACAAGCTATATGCCAACTTGGAAAAATGCTCCTTCGGCATGGACAGGGTTCAGTACCTAGGCTACACCATGGATCAACATGGTGTGTATGTGGATCCATCCAAGATCCAGGTCATCCGTGACTGGCCATCCCCAACTACACTCACTGAGCTTTAGAGTTCTTAGGCCTTGTCAATTTCTATCGCAGGTTTGTGTTGAGATTCTCCCATATTACATGGGCCCTCAGCCAAGTAACCAAAGGTGGTGGTAAGGAAATTTTTTTGTGGGGCCTATCCCAACAACAAGCATTCAATGATATAAAGTATTGTTTGTGCTCAGCCCCAGTAATTTCATTACCAAACCTGCAACAACCCTTTGAGATCAAGACAAATGCTTCAAACTATGTTATGGGTGTAGTTCTCACTTAGAACGACCACCCCGTAGCCTATGATAGTGATACACTAACATATATTATCTGTAAGTACCCTACTTATAACAAATAAATGTACTCCATTGTGAAATCCTACTCCAGTGGAGACATAACATTCTCAGGAAGGAGATGGTCATTGACACGGATCATAAACCACTACAGTTCATGCAGACACAAGGTAAATTATAGAATGACCTCCATCAGAAGTGGTCCACATACTTAAAGCAGTTCCACCTCAACATCAAGTATAAAATAGGTAGTACCAATTGAGTCATTGATTTCCTTAACAGACCTCCATTCGCGGCACTCACCACGATGCTAGAATATTGTGGCCACGAGACCTACGAATGGCCCGAACTCTATGAGACAGAACATGAATTTTCCACCACTTACCAAATGTTGGGCGCAAACTCATTTCTCGCTAATTTCCATCTTCAAGATAGGTTATTGTGCCAACCTAGCCATATCTGCATTCCATCAAGTGAGCGAGCAAAGATGATTTGGGAATCCCACTACCATCAGGTGGCAGGACACTTTATTGTCAAAAATGCAGTGGTAGTGTTGTAGAAACATTTCTATTGGCCGAAACTTCAACAAGATGTCAGCAAATATATCAAGTCCTTCATTGTCTACGCTATTTCCAAACTGACCACTAAGAAACAGGGCATGTACATCCCCTGCCTACTCCTGACAAGACCTGGGAATTCATCTCAATGGACTACATGTCAGTCCTTCAGTCCACCAATAGGGGCAATGACTGTGTCTTTGTGGTTGTTGATCATTTTTCCAAGATGGCGATCATGGCCACCTGCAAGAAGACCATCACAACAGAGGCCACTGCCAAGATATTCCTTGAACGAGTCTAGGTACATTTTAGAATCCCACAAACCATTGTCTCATATCAGGACAATCAGTTCCTCATCACATTCTAGTCAAGCCTCTGGTCACTGTTGGATACCAAGCTTACTAATTCCACTGCCTTCCACTCCCAAACAAATGGCCAAATTGAGGTCATCAATCGGATGATAGTGCATAACCTGCGCATGTACAATTCCAAGCACCCATGCACATGGGATGAGATTATTCCCTACATTCATCATAGATGCAACATATCCCTACACAACTCAACCGACCACATCCCCTTTCAGGTCGGGTTGGGATTCCAACCATTAGGTCCCATGGATGTTGCACTACCTCTTGTGGCCACCTCGATCGATTTATCACCTACTCCAACTGAAGCTAACAAATCATTCTGGTTCATTGAGTGGATCCAAAACATCCACCAATAGGTCAAGAAATTTTACAAAAGTCCAATGCCAAGTACAAGAAGTGCCATGATCAACATCGGTTGCCACACAATTTGCAGGTGGGAGACAAAGTGTTGTTACACTTGTAGAAAGAACGTCTTACATGTCCCTAGCGGAATATTTTCCCACTCTGTTATAGAACTTACACCATCACAAAGGTTGTGGGTGATAATTATTTTGAGCTCAACATTCCTCCTTTCCTTGGCTTGCACCCAGTGTTCAACGTGATCTCCTTCGGCCATACTTCCCACCATTGTCGGACACCTCGGAGATAGAAGAACAGTTGACACTGATAGAGATCAACCCTGAATGCATGCAATAGACATCTAGTGATCATATTGTGGACACACAGGTCAAGGGCACTCTCCAGCAAAGGATCCAGCTTTATCGGGTTGTTAAAGTAGGGCAGCTCCTGCATCAAAGAAAATGGCTCACTCGGGGCCAAATTCAACAGAAATTTCCTCATCTAATGGGGTCACTCAACACAATGGAGACCATTGATTCCTAAGGGGGGGGATTTATCTAGATGGATTTCGGTGGTCTCCCACCTATTCCAACTGGCTCATTTTGGCAGTTTTCCAGTTTGGTATTTTTTTCCTAGTTTTTGGGTCCCTGACATCTAGGGTCGTTTTAAGGCCCTAAATAGTTTTTTTTAGGGATCTCCACAATTAGAATATGGACATAGTTAGATTCTGATGAAAACATGTGTATTCCTCGGATAGACCTTTCCAACGGGATATCATGCACCTAAAACAAAGATCGTATGCAAAAGTTACGACCCCGAGAAGTTGATGTACTAGCTTACCCCAACAGAGCCCATGTGACTTTGGGCGATTCATCTCCTAGGGTTAGTTTTTTGGATGTCTAGGGTTTTTTCCTTCTTGATTATTGTAAACAATGCTTGGAGAGCCTCATTGTAACCAAATTCTTCTGAATGAGTGCAACTTTCACATCTCTTCTCAGAGATAAGCCGCCACCATTCCAACAAGCTTATTTTTCACTACATTTTACAGTTTCATATTATTTTACTTATTGAATAGAAACCGGTTTTACTGTATCTATGTTATTTCATCTCTATTATTCTTGTGTATCCATGTTAATAATAATAATAATATGTATTAATTTTCATTCTTCTCATAAAATCTGGATCAAGGTACTATCTTTTTCTTAACAAATAGCACTGGGGAACCCCAAGGTGACACACTTGGGAATATATACCCCTTCTTCAAAATATATTCAGGTTTTATTTTCAATTCCTTCAACTCTGGTGTACTCATCCTATAAGGAGTCTTGGATATAGGATCTCCTCCAGGCATTAGATTAAAAGATAAATCAATATATCTCTTTGGTGGAAACCCTAGTATCTCCCTAAATACATCATCATACTCTCTCAATATTGCATAGTCTTCAATGTTTGACACTTTATCCTTAGGTGCCTCTTCCATATATACCATAAATATTTGACATCCTTTCTTGAAGCTTTTATTTAGCTACAATGATGAAATTTTTCTAATAGTTATTGTTCTTGGAATACATTGAATTGTTCTCAAGTTTCCTTCCTCATCCAAACAAGTTAATGTTTTTTTATAACAATCTAGTACAACATGATGCATGTCCAACCAATCCATACCAATTAGGAAATCGTATAAGCCCAAAGGTATAATTTTCAAATCATTTTTTGTACACAGTCCATTCATGTCCATTGGACACTCCTTAACCATCTCATTAATTCTTTGTTTAGCTCATGTGGCTAGTTGTACCAACCAAGATTTCCCAAGCTAAATTCTTTCTTGACAAATGAAATATTTCCACCATATTAGGATCTATATAACTATGACTAGCTCCTGCATCAGTCAAAATAACAATAAGATGATCATTGATCATACCTTCCACTTCAATTATGTGAGATTGAAATTCAGCTTGCTTATTGTCGAATGTTGCATAGATCCTTGGAATACTTCTACCCATGTCCTTAACTGTATCATCATGTACATTGTGAACAGTCGTCACTTTTTCACCTCTATGAGTTCAATCTCTATACATATGATCTCCTTCACAACCACAACATTTAACAGGTTGTTGCCTTGGAATTTTCCCCAATGATTCTAACATTATGGACTATTTTTTAGTCGGCTTCCCCTGAGAATTATTTCTGAAAAATGGCAGATTGTTCCCCTTCTTCCTCTGCTCCATTTTACCCTTCTTCTTATCTTCCCAATCCTTGTGGAAGTTTGGTCTTCCTCTATGTTGATCATACAGGCACTTGGCTCTCCTTATTGCTTCATCCAAAATCTTGGGATCATCATACTGTATCATGTCACTGTATAATGATGGCACCCCACTCAAAAACATTTGGGTATTGACCTGTTCATATTTTATGAAGTCAACATACTTCAACAGTTGTAAAAATATCCTTTCATATTCGTCCATGGTCATACTCCCAAGCTTGAGTTCAAAAAACTCCTTCATCTTCCTATCATAATAACTCTTAGTCAAGTATTTCTTCTAAAAATACTTCTTGAACTACTTCCAAGTGATCTTCTTCTCATCAATGTGATGTACTATCACAAGTTGGTCCCACCACATTGATGTTTTTCCCTTTAGCTAGTAAATGGAAATTCTTCCGTCTGCTTATTAGGAACAATTTTTCCACTGAAATCATTTCCTCATTCCCAACAACCAAGTCTCTACATCTTCATCTTTCTTTTGCTCACCATCAAAGATAAAAGGTTTAATATTATTCATTTCTCCTTGTAGTTCATCCACCCCAGACCTCCTCTTATGTGTTTTGACAGGTGATATACTTGTATTGTTGTATGTTCTTCTAGTTGATTTCATTGGTGAGTGATGATGTCTACCAACATTTATCGATTCTTATCTTTTGGCATGAGATATTTTCTCTTTGACTTGCTTGATTATGTCTCATTATCCATGTTCTTCTATATTCTATCCAAGTTATGCAACATCTTGATGTTGAATCTATCTTGTTTCTCTTTGGCTTCCATAAGTATCTCATTATTAAACTTATAGCTTGTCAATGTTTCATTGAAACATGCACAGTAGATCTAGCTAAAGCATGTACAAACAAAGCTTATCAAGAAAGGACGAGAGATTTGATATGGAAGAATGAGAAAATATATTCACACTACTCTAATGAGTTTATCAATTAATTATGATTATTGATACAATGATGATCAATATGATGCAATGAATGAGTGGAATACACTCATGTATAGGGAAGAACATTCCATAATTAAGAAAAACAATCAAGCAGTTAGCTTTCCTTAGGAATGAATGCATGCATAATATTGATGGTCAAAATAGAAAGTCTAAAATAAAACTAGTCAGTTAACTCCCATTGAACTAGTGTGTCAAAAATATAAATTTCTCCAACAACCCCCCCCCCCTGCCTTAACATCACTACAGAGTAAAAAATGAGACCCAACAACTAGGCCATATTAGGTACTCATGTACAATAAAACTAATGAACACTGAATAAAAATGAGGAAAGATAGAAAACCATGTGGGAACAAAACCCCCCCTCAAAAGACAATGTATCAAAAGAATAAAAGAACAGATGAGATCCACCATGTGGTAGGTAGACAGTCTGCAAAACCAATAAAAAATGACCAGTCAATGAAGCACGATCTGATGATGATAGATCATAATCTGCTTCAATGAGTGTGTTAAAGATGAAATGGTGTAGCTCATACTAGTTGACAACAATGAGATCTCTCCAAAAATTAAGGTCATATCTTACACCAAGATGGTCGGGCTAGTTAGAGTGTTTCCAAAACATATAAACAAACACCATAAAAGTCATCAAAATAGTGGTGAATGGAACTCTAAAGGTGACATAATCAGTGAAGTAAAGAGAAATTAGAATGGTTCCCATGTATCGTCGATGAAACACATCTATAAGATGTCCTCAAACAGTTTTTCAAATGCTTCCATGACCAATCATCAACCCAACCACAAACAATCCTCATAGTTGGTACCTTTCCAAAATGTTGTTGTATATGCATCTTCATTAATGAGTTGAAAGAAGAGGAACTGACAAAAGGTTGAGGATAGATGAAAGGAATATCACATTGTCTTCGATCATGATGTCGATGATGTCAATATGTGGAGGATGTAGACCCTGTAGTTGTTGTTGAAGAGTCAGTTGCTGCCAAAAACTCTGAATTTGGTGTTGAAGAGTCTAGTAATGACAACTCTAATGCTAAAGTTGGTGTTGAATATGGTTCTGAAATATCTGAAGTTGTATCAATAAAATATGTAGGTGGTAGTTGATGCAACTCAACAATATAAGAGTCGTCTTGTGGTATGGACTCTTGTGATTGAACAAATTGAGTCTTAATGGCTGAAATATTGAGACAACTTGCTACTAGCAATGAAGTCCCAACAAAACCAAGTCCGACTTTTACTGGTCTCATTACAGACTGAATTGGATGTACAATCCCCTTTCCATTCTTACCAAGGCCATCACCAATGTATCCCATCTTAAGCATCAATTTTGACCCAAAACTGCAAGTGTGCAACTCAAAAGTTGGTGAAGGAAGCTCATTAGTACTTAGCAATGCAACTACATCATTAGAAGTAAGAGTTTGTTGCAGATCTTTCTGCAAACAAGAAATAATATATTCCTTCTCTTTTAAATCAACCAAAAAATGTTCATCGAGAAGAGTGAATTTATCCTCCATCTCATTAATGCAGGTGGTCCAATTATCAACTTGAGCTTCTTGATCCTCCATTAAACTCTCAATGAGTCCAGAATCCCTGGAAAAATAGGTACACATATTTTGAAGACAAATATTGGATCTCTCTTGTTCACCTCGAAGTTTGATAACTTCTTTGACAAGTTTTAGATTCAAACTCTGAAGGGTCAATATAACTACATCTTTTTCCTCCATTACAATGATTCTCTCCCAACTAAGTCTAAGAAACCCCTAAAATTTTACTCTTAATCTACAAGTGAAAATTTTGAGAAATCATTGCAGAAATGGCACATCAAATGGGAAATTCATATCAATTTCAGGAGGATATCTTTCGACTTCTTTTCTGAGAAAACGGTGAGGAATTTCGCTAAACAGTTGAAAACCCTCTTGTAGAATGGGTCGATTTACTTCTCATATGGTTTTTTTCCTTAGAAAGTTAATATTTTGGGAGAAATCACTGCAGAAAGGTCACTTTAAATGAAAATTTTGTATGAGTCTCAGGAGGTGATCTTCTGGCTTCCTTTATGAGCAAACGGTTGAAAACCAACTTGCAGAATGGGTCGATTTACTTCTTAATTGAGTTGTTTCCTCATAAAGTTAATATTTTTGGAGAAATCCCTTTGTCTTTTACACGGATTTTGTTCGTCAAAACTCTGATTTTCCTTATTCTCTGGCTTGTCTGGTTTTCTCCAAGTAGCTTAGCTTTGATACCATGTCAATGTTTCATCGAAACCTACACAGGATATCTAGCTAAAGAAAGTAAAAATAAAGCTTATCAAGAAAGGACGAGAGATTCAATATGGAAGAATGAGAAAATATATTCACACTACTCCACTGAGTTGATCAATGAATGATGATTGATACAATGATTATCAATATGATACAATGAATGAGTGGAATACACTCATATATAGGACAGAACATTCCATAATTAAGAAAAGAAATCAAGCTGTTAGCTTTCCTTAGGAATGCATGCATGCATAATAGTGATGGTCAAAATAGAAAGTCTAAAATGGAACTAGTTAGTTAACTCCCACTGAACTAGTGTGTCGAAAATAGAAATTTTTCCAACATAAATTTGCACATCTCTTTGTAGACTCTTTATAGTCTCCACCAAATTCATGCTCTCCTCTTTGCCTTCTCCATTCCCATCAGATTATTTCCCTGCATTACCCATGCTCACACCAAATCCTCTGACTTCATCTTCAAAGTTGTAAGTTCTTTGTGCATCTTTCATGCTTCCAGTCTCTAATCTCTTTGTTGAATTCTACTTGGTTTGATCTGTGCACTTCATTCTTTTTTCATGACTATTATCATTCTCAATCCAGAGTCTTGAGCAAAAAATTGTTAATGGAAGGACGAGGAAATAAGTATCCATAAGCTTGAACAACATAGCTTCGATGCTCAACTACCATTTGATTATCCCTCTAGATTTAATCTCATCCATCAAAACACATTATCCATACTTAGAACTTTTCTCCAGTTTGTCTCGAGTTCACTACCCATTCTCTATTCTTGTTACTTTCTATGTGGTCTACGAAATTCACCCTCACATTCTTCCACCTTTATTTCACATCCAAGTAGACACACAAATATATTAAGTCTTTCACAATTCTTCCTTGTATGTTTTCATACTTAGGAGTTTTTCACTTTACCGCTATTTCATGACTCAATTTCATTCTTGTTATAACTTCAGCCTCCTCGAAAAGGCATCGTCGTGTTCTGTCGTATTCATTATACACCTATACCTAGTCATTTTCTCTCATATCTCATCGTGAGTCTGCAGTCATTTCCTTATGCTTCCTCACCTCCGCAATATCCTTCACACTCGCGAAGTATTGACACTTTGTCAAATTTTAAAATTGCATTGGGGGTTTGTGGGTTTATGTTGTTTCTCCTCCACACATATGATCATCTCTATGCTCTGTGATGTCTTGATACTTAGACAATTTTTTAGATTTCATCGCAAGTATATGGCATAGGTAGGCGCCCCGCCACATGACTCCACATCACCGGCCATATGCCATACTAGCCACCATGGAAGTATACTTCATCCTTCTACCACATTAACTGGCACGTGGCCTCCACATCATGTTGACATCATCGTACAGAAAAGAACCCAATTTTTTCCAATTTTATAGTTTTTAAAATGCCCAAATTCAAGATTCTTGGCTCGACTACCATTGTAGTTCTACAACCAAGCTTAATACGACCAATTCCAACCATGTAAACATCGATTCGACCATTGTACATGAAATTTGAATCTTCCTCATATAGTTTCCCATGAATTTCCATTGCAGAATTAGGGCTTTTGCCCAATTTCACCATGGGTGCTCTGTAGTTCCCAAATTTCACTCAATTATAGGTCAAAATTTCCCAATTTATGATTTAAAATTGGGGATTTTTAACCATGATTCTGAATTTCTCGAGTTCCCCACAAATTCTTTCCATTACTCGCGAATTTTCCCAAGATTCCTTTCCAATTTCATGGCAACAATTTCATCATACATATCAGAGACATCCTCTGAAAGTTAACTTATTTCAATTTCTAATATTCGGCCAATTACAAGCCCAAATAATGATTAATTTGGGCATCTTTAATCCCTGGAATGAATTTTCTTCAATTTCTCATGGAATTTCCCCATGAATTCTTTCCCAATTTCATAGGAAGACTTTTTTCAAACACATCAGAGACATTCTCTGAAATTTAAATTTCTACAAATTATATCTCCAGTGTTCTACTAGTTGGCCCATGCAAGCTCAATATTGAACCTTGAGCTCTGATACCGCAATGTAACGTCCCATCCCCAAGTTGGGCCATGCCACACAAAATTTCATCTTCTATCACAACTAAATTTATGATTTCTTGGAATTCTTCTCATTATGGCTCTGATATCACAATGTATTGTTTCTCATTGCCAACAAACTAAGAATAAGTTATGATACAATCATTACCTGAAACTCCCTGCATATGCTACAATATGAAGTTCTAACAACAACCACACATGCATAAATATGCACAGTTACAACAAATAGATTAAAAATATTACACAGAGTAAACAACATGTAATTACACATAAGAACACTTATGTTTTATGTAAATCACCAACTGTGTGCAGACCTCAAATGTTCCTCCCAACCATAGACTATGATGGTCATAAATTCTTAGCAGTAGGTCACCCCTGAGTTGAGACTATAACTCCACTAGGAAAGTCTTCCTAGGCCAAACTAAGGCCTATCAAACAATAATTAATCTCAATTCAAGGTACCAACTGTTGCAACTATCTTACAACATCGCATTTCTCACATGCATGTCCAACCCCAGGAAGTGTACCCCTTCTCTGCTCAACAACCCTTTGACTGTCCCACTTCCCTTTCGGGGCTTCTGCAATAGGTTGAATAGAAAGTCTCAGAGCTTTGCAACTATTTTCCCAACGCACTAGCAAACAAAGCTCAACAATTCTCTCACCATAGGGTTCTCTCATAGGCTTGACAACCTACCTCTTCAGGTGCACATGGGTCTAACAACCCTCTTCTTCAGTTCCCAGATCTCAGAATACTCCTTCCCAACAAATCTCCAAAGCTTTCTTCCCAAGTACAGGTACGAAAATTGTGATTGTCGTAAAGTACAGATGGCAAGAGTCTAAGGTTCGAATAATCAGAGAATGATGATGATATAACAATGATGAAGAGATCCCACAAACTCACTAAGTATCTCATATAAGTATGCTTCCAAACAACATGACAAGTGGCACAAGAGTACCACTTTCTCTCTCTTGAAAATGTGTCCTTCCCCAAGGACTTAGGATGAAAACATAAGCATATCAAAACTTAGGCTTGGAATTTTTAAGGAATAATTTATTATATTCCTTGGCTTATCCCCCTAGCTTAAACCCCTCTCTTAATTCCCTTAGACCCCCTTTCCTCTAGTGAAGTTCTATCTGACCATACTCTTCTTGTCTAGTTGGTCTGTAGCAATGATATATTTTATTAATAATATGAGTGATACATATTAAAATGATAGGCTCACTGGATTTTTAGCATTCTGACTCTCCATCCTTGAAGCCACACAAGCACTCTGGCCTCAACGCATATTTACAATGGCACTCAAGCCCAAAATATCTTGGCTCACCAGCCTATATGTACATTTATAACTTGGGATTAGTCCTAGGGTTATTACACAATAGCCCAATCTACCTAACTAAACCTCTTACAAGAAGAATGGGATAAGGTTAGTATCATATTCTTTCCCATGTATGTTTATTTATACTCTTACAAGACAATATGAGTGGTCCTTTTGTACCTATTTATGAAAAATAAACCATGGAACGTGAGGGCATCAAGGAGGGAAGAAAACCCTACTTCCACTTTATAGTTCCTTACTTCCCAAGATCTTGTATGGTTATATCTAGTTGAGAGAAGTATTGATATCTATAGTGGGATCCAAGAGCCTAGACATAATCAAATAAAACACACCTCACATAGATATTGAAAAGACAAATGGAAAGTTGCATAAACAACTTAATATCACAATTCTAATATCTAGCTTTATTAAAATGAAACAAATAGGCATGCAATGAACTCATAAATGATGGGGGAAGCAAGAAAAAGACTCTATTGAATGAAGAGAAAGATGACTATAGTGGATACACCAATTGTGATGAGCAAGTGACTCATATGTCCTCCTCCTCATTGGGTTTATCCTTCTAGGCCATTTCTCTTCTCTTTTTTAGCAAACTAACATGATCTTGATACGTGCATATCTTCCAAAGAAAGTGTAGCAAGGAAAGTAGTGGATCTGTATGCAATGAGGTAGTGTAATGGTTCACAAAAATCAAGATACATAACCATTTCCCATGCCTGGTGTTTATAAGTTTTCTAGTGCGTGAATATTCTTAGTGAAGCTCTCAAGGAGGGTCACACTCATCCTACGATGATCTCCTACAATGATCTAGCCTAATTTAGACCTATCCACATACATGTTTCAAGTGTCATTATTTCACTACTTTTGTCACTTGCATAGGTCAATGCAGTTATTAATTGAAGTATTGATTCATTGGTGTGGCCTTTAAAGAATAAATCATGCTAAAGATTAAAACTTGATGATTCTTTTTTTTTACCAATCCAACCATTAGGAGGCATAATTATTATTTTTTTAGGACTTTTCCTAAGATTATCTAAGTTATATATTTGTCTATATATGTTAATTATTGATTTTGCTAGTAGGCAAGATTTGATCACTTTGTGATTACTTTAGTAGTCTAACAAGCCCCACTTGCTCCAATTCTCCAATTAGTTCAATTTCCCCAATTAACCAATTATCCCAATTTCCCCAATTGACCCAATTAGTATCAATTTCCCCATTTACACAATTAGCCCCACTAAGCCCACAATAAGCGATATTTTCCTAACTAACCCACTTTGACTAATTTCCATACTTGCCTAATTATCTAAATTCACCTTATTTCACTAATTAACTCAAATTAGACCTAAATTCCCTAAGTAATCAATTACTCAAATTACCTTAGCTTTCCCAATTAGCTCCACTTTCCCCAATTATCCAAATGGTCCAAATTACCCAGAATTGCTCCAATTGCTCAATTATATGGGTAATCAATCCTAATTACAAAATTATCTCAAGTAGCCCCACATATCCAAATTTCCCAATAGTCCAATTTCCCCAATTTGTCATAGTTAACCCCAGTGGTATAATCAAACCTAATTAATCCCAATTATCCCACATGCCCCAGTTTGATAATTAAACCTAATTAATCCCATATATCCCACATGCCTTGATTTCTTAATCATCATTATTTCCCCAATTAACTATGATTAATTTCCCAATTATCCCTAATTTATTAATAATTCCAATTTCTCTAATTTTGCCAATTTACCTAATGTTGCCAATTTGTGAAATTTACCCCACTTGCATAAATTGCTTATTATCCCCAATTACCCAAATTTGGATAATTTGCCACTTTTCCTAATTTTCCTCAATTGCCCCAATTACCCCAATTACCACCCTAATTAGTCCAATTAGCTTAATTTTCCCAATTAACCCAAGTACCCTCATTTTCCCCAAATTATACAAATTGCCCCAATGTCCCAATTATCCACAAATATCTCAAATATTCCAACATTTCCAATTATCCACAAATGATCAAATATCCCAATTTTCCCCACTTTCCCCAATTGTGCAAATTACCTAATTGTTTCAATTTTCCCCAATTTACCGATTATCCTCTATTATCCCAATTACTCAGTTACCTAAATTTGCCCCAACTACTCAATTATACCAAATTAGCCCCACTTGCCTAGTTATCCCAATTGCCCCAATTAACTGCAATTATTTCTAGTTGCCCCAATTTCTCCAATTTTCCAATTTGTCGACCTTACCCAAGTATCCCACTTAGCCCAATTTCCTACCAAGCCCAATTCATAGAATTATGCCAATTAACCCCAATTTCCCCAATTATCCCCAACTGCCTCAATTTCCCAATTTGACCAATTATCCTAATTTTCTCAATTATACCCACATGCCACAATTGTCCAATCGGACCAATCATGACACTTTCCCCAATTATCCCCAACTTCCCCATTTCTCAATTAGTCTGAATTACCTAAGTAGTCTCAATTGCTCAAATTTTCCCATTTATCTCAATTAACTCAATTAACCTTAATTGCCCCAATCAGCACATTTTTCCCAAATAACCCAATTTGACCCAATTTCCCAATTAAGACAATTATGGGAATGGCCCCAGTTATCCCCATTTTCCCAATTGTAGTCAATCAACCAACTAGCTCAAATTTTTAGATCCCTTGAATATCATTCCAATAATTAAACAACACAAACAAATAGGTCAAAGTGAAAAATTATAGCTAATCAAGTCAAAGGATTCATTTTGTATTCAAAAACCAACATGATGGTTAGAAAAGAGACCGCCACCTTTACATAATTTTATATATAACTACTAGTGACATTAACTTTGTCCACGATTTTATGACCTTTTATTAGAGAATTCAAATTATTATTGCCAAAAGGCTTTGATTGCATCTTAAAAAAAATCATAAGACTCAAAAAAATCAAAGATATACTCATGTTGAATCTACATACATCCAACATTTCTAACCAATTTTCAATGTCCACATAGTCTCAATCCATTTGTGTTAAATTGCAAGGTCATGCAAACAAAATATAGTCATTCTAATGCATTCCATTAAGATCCTTAATCTTCCTTTATCATGGATTGCATCATATACAAATAGAAAATAACAACTACCTTTCATTTTTATGTGGAAGTGGGATTCCTTGTATCTTCTCCAAGTCGAATTTCCACTTAAGAAAACAACCCAAAGCTAAGGAATACCTTCTATTAATAATCCGATATAAACTAACCTATTTTGATTTGCTATTGTTAGTTATAAAAAATATCCCCAAGAAGTATTTCAACAACTTGTAAACGTGAGGGGTGATACTAACACCCATAACATCACAATTATTCGGTCCATTTCACTTGATGGTATGATTTTATGAAATCACTTTTAATAAAAACAATATTTAAAACTTGGCCAATGACTCTTGTTTGACTTCAATAATGATTATGTTTTGGGATATATCTACCATTCTTGTATAAAGTTCTTACACTCGTAAAAAGTGCTTCTTTTAACTATTAATAATTTGCAATATGTACATGAACTATTTTTACAAAACAAAAGGGTAAACTAAAGTGATAGTGTAAAAAACAAAAGGGTAAACTAAAGTGGCAATCACTAGTAACATTAGCCTTAAAGAGCCTCAAAAAAAACTTCAAAATGTCTTAACAATCAAATATATATCAAAGACATCATAGTGCTACTTGTTGCGAGTGGAAATATCCAAGGGTTTAAAAATCAAGAGGGCCATAACCACAAAAAGTAAAAGCATGTTCATAAAAGTAAAAGATTATGCATCTACCAAGATCAGGGTAGTGGTTGGGTGATCCATTATTATGTGACCATACCATAGCTTGATTGTAGGTTTGGGCTTTCGTGCATCCACCTCATATCTATCATTCTCGTAATTTAGGAGCATTTTAGCTTTAGATATTTTGGGGGGAGAATGTAAAATTTATCATTTAGTGGTTTCGTTTTTAGGGTGTCAAGGCCATATGATGTGTCATTCATGGTGCTTTGCAACAAACCAAGCAAGGGTTGTGCTTGTGTTACTCTACACTTTGTTGGTACTACTATGAATAGGTCGAGGGAGACAAAGAATGTGAAAAAGGTTCCCAACTCATGGTAAAGGGTTCTCCACCCAATAATACAAATTAGTCAGATGGGCAACATCCAACTCAACATTTTGGGCCTACACATGGATCTGAAAAGAAAGATTGTCCCAAACCACTATAGGGTAGAAGGGAGTGCTCACTTATGGTTCAACATATTAAGAAAGACCAAACCTAGATTCTAAAGAGGGTGGTATATAAGTGTATCTTTGTTTTCCTAGGACATCTTGATGTACTTGCCTATATGCATCATTTTGTCTAGAGAAATTTGTGGTGATTTCTCTATATTGGTTTGAAGGTGTCAGACCAAACCTTTGACCTCACATCATCACAATGGCATACATGCTAACCCCAGACAGATCCAAAGCAATGCACCTCAGACCCATTGGACTACCTCCTAGTTTCAACAAAATAGTCAAAGTTATATCCAAAGCTTCTCTCATTTCACATTGGATGGTAAGAGAGTACGACTCCCTATCTCCTATGTTAACCCCCCCCCCACCCCCCACCCCCTCTCCCAGATCATACAACCATATCCCACTATGGTGCCCAATGACTCCAATAATGAGCCAACACCCTAATTTCCCCCTTCACCCTCAATCATCAAGACCGAGAGACTTTGACATCATCCTCATCTCTCTCTCTCTCTCTCTTTCTTGATCAACACTGAGATGTCCAATCTCGAACTCTCACTTTGTATCATTGTACCTATGACACTATTATATTTCTTTTGGGTTTGGTTTTAGTTAGGCCTAGTGATTAGCTTAGCTTTTTTTCCAAATGAAAATTTTCTCTTTGTATTAGAATTGGAGTTTATCCAAGTAAGATACAAAATAGTGTCCAATCCATGATTTTTCCATGCCTATCAAAGCTACAAATGGAGAGTCCAAATCAAGATGAAGAATGTTCCAACTGTGTAGAACTATGGCTGCAAATAGTACAATGAAAGGCGAGCATCAAATGACAAATGAACAACAAACAAAAAGCTAGAATATAGTAATACTATGAGTAGTTCCCTCAAGTCCATCTACCCCGAGATGATAGGTTAAGATACTGGAAAGCTCCAGGAAAGCTTTTTTGGACAAAATATCAGCATCCAAATTTAGCTCTCTGTAAATGTGTGAGAATCTGATCTGTGAGAAGGTTTGAGTTAGAGCTAGTATTCTATCCTTCCAGCATTCCAAATCTGAAACATGAAGCTTTCCTCTTATGTTTAACCAGTCAATAATAATTTTGGAATCTCCTCTTAAGTGAAGATCCAAAATATTATGACGAGTAGCCAGGTAAATGGAGGCCCATGCTCCAAGAATCTCTACTTTAGTGTTAGTCCCAAAGCCACAGTTTAAGGTCCATGTGATCCGAGAGCCATCACAAAAAAATAACATCCCACGGGCCCCACAAAGTGAACCGAGTTTTGTGAGGCCCCATCAAACCAAGCACAATTCCCACCCATCTGATAGCTAGACACTTATGTAGGTTGCACTTTTTCTTTCTCTTTATTTATCCTTCAATGTTACTTAGGTGTTTCTTTTGCACTCTCACGCTGTATTCACACTAGATGTATCATTTAGTCCAATTTATCTACCTTTATGGTAATTTGTCAAAGACTAATAAAATTATCTTATCTTATCATTACCTTATCATTATTTTATCTAAAGTCTGCAAAATTTTGTTTGGAAACATTTGTTAGAGGGGACAATGTTTTTTTTCTCTAACTTATTGCTCAAATATATCTACAATGTTATCCTGGAGTGACATGGGCTTTGGGAATCATTCTAATAATTTTCTCCTTTCGAATATTATTAATAGAATTTCTACAATTTTCAACCTTCACATGTTCACAAAAATTAATTCACTCTGATATTATGTAAATAAGAACCTCAAAGTGGAAAAGTCCCTACCTTTATTTTAGAGGGAGGTGAGTTGTGGAAATGCATAAGTGGGGGAAGAAAACAATGATTTGCATATGATGAGTGCATTTAACATCAAGAAGGAAAATCATTTTTTTGCATTTGCATTGTATTATTGCAATGGAAAGAGAAAAGTTCAAAGAGTATGAAGAACTTGCCCTTGTCTCATACAATGTTATAGAGATGAAGAAATGTCATCCCAGTGATAGATATACATGACACCAACCTTTTAAGCACTAAATATAATAAAAAAATCTACATATAGACAAACGAGATAGAGAAAAAATCCATCATCACCCAAGAGTGTGACCTAGTTTATAACAAGGTTGTGCATTGCAAGGTTTATAACAAGGTGTTGCAAGTTTGAAAGTAGTTCCTTATAATAGTAAAAAGGAAATGCTATGAACACTAAGATGCATCCCTAGAGAATACAAGGATAGATTCCCAACAACTTATAAATTCCATCAAATTTGAAATGAATGCAAATATTTTCAATATTGCAAAGATAATTTTTTGTGTTATATTTCTACTTCGTAGTGAAGAAGTCATTTTCTATATATACCAAGTAAAGAGGGAATTTGAAACAAAAATACCAAGAAATCCCCAACCATTGATCCAAAGCAAACTCTCTTGGCTATCAAACAATTCCTAAACATATAGAATATAATTTTACTAAAAACAATTATTTAAAAATGCCAAGTTTACAACCCATCGACACAAGTATTCCACAATACAACCTCTCATACGAAGAATCATAAATTCACAAAGAAATATCACAACGTACATAACCATAATGTTACCAATGTTGCCTCTTACATAAGGTGTGATGTTTTCCTTTCAATTGAAGTTGCAATTTATGGTGTTTTTTATACTAGCCTAAATCATTTTGTCCTACTCATATTCTTCTTTCTTATGTTGTTGCTACTTGGTTATAAGTTCACCCTCCTTATTAGCATCATGTAAAGTTGTCTCTTCACATGCATCTAACTCCATGTCTATCAAAAATCAAACTACCCTAGTGGCAACATAGATTCCAATGCCTTCCACTATTCTAGGGAGAATGATCCACAATCTAGAAACTTAACATTGACATGAATGTACAAACAACATTTCATGAAAGGCCTTTGACATCGAGGAATACCTTCATCATTTATGGCATTATATTGACCTACATAATGATGTGAATATGATAAATGTGACATAATGGAATGCAAGTTAAGTTGCTATGACTTTCTATTAAGATGAATATAGAGTGTTTAATAAAACATCTACTGCAACTGAAAGGGTTTCAAAAGTTGCATATTTCAAGTAAAAATGGGAAGTGCTACAACAAAATATAGCACCCCTTTATGATGTAAACTCCTAAGCATCAAGGGGCTAGTTTTTTGCATTCAAGAAGGCTACCCATTGTCACCACAGTAACGCTTCCTCACGCTTATGGTTGGCTATTCACCAACTCAAGGGGGATTTCATAAAGATAAGGTTGCTAAAGCTATGGAGTGGASGCACAAGGTGATTTTTTAAGAGTATGCCATAAAATAATTGATGGTAGTAGTATAATGGATTGATGAGTGGTGTGGGAAAGATGTTAAATTAAATATTAGTTTATAATGGTCAATTAGAAATTAGACTTAGGCATTAATAAAGTCAAAGTGACTTTAGGTTAATTTATTTGCTTTTAGGTCAGATATTTTCTTTTAGGTTATATTTTCACTTTATCCCACATTCATAATGTGGTTTGACTCTACTTGATTGTAACCTATATAAGAAATATATTTGCTCTCTTATTTCATTGATTGAATAAAGACAGATAACCTTATTCAAGTTATCTTGGTTTCTGTGTGTGCTCGATTTCTGTTACATGGTATCAGAGCGAGGTTAGGGACACGGAGTCTGGGAGAACGTGAAGACCTAGGGACTATTTCTGGCAGTGACGGATCGAGGGATCGCCAGCGTAGCATACTCAATGAGCCGAAAGGGTTTTGGATCAGCTGGAGCCGGGCTCATTTGATTTTTCAGTTTTAGAAGCCAGATTGGTCTGTTCTTACCCAGATTGGTGCCCAGCTTCGAAGATCTGGTGTTTTTATTTACTGTTAATTTCTTGAGTTAGCAGATTTGAGGAGGAATTGGTTGATTTGGAGCTGGTTGAGGGCAGATTGCAAGTATTTTTCCATTATTTATCTGCTAAGTTCCGTATTTTACGATCATCTATGGCTACATTGACCAACATCATGTTGGAAGGAAACCAAAAGTTCTCTGAGAAGAACTACAATACCTGGAAGCAATGCTTGTTGGCCATTTTTGCGTACCGGTGCCTGTCAGATGTTGTTCTGGGCACAAGTCCTCATCCCACGTAATCAGGGGATCAAATTTTTCTCAATTTTCAAAGTGCTCAGAATGAGATGAAAACAATTCCATTGCGTCCGTCTCGTTTTCCTGATTCCGGCGGTATATTTATTTTCGCAAATGGAGTCTGTATGGAGGAGATATCGCGATATGATCGCCAAGCCAAACAGGTAAAAATTTGGGATGCTGACTATACCTGTCCGTACAGTCCGTACAGCCACGTGGAGGGCCGTACCATCATGATGACGTGGCGTATTGATGATGTGGTGCATTTTGGTTGGATGTTCGTTGACCAATAACATGTTGACATGTGTCATATTGGAAGCGAATGAGAAGAGGACACGTGGCCCAATGCTTGGGCGCCACGTGTCCCTCATTTGAATGGCTTATATTTTCTTTGTAAAAGTAATGGAGGCCGCGGGGTTCGACCCTCGGACCTCCCCACGACATATAACTTTACAAACTATGCTAGCCAATATTCCCGCCAATGTACCTTGTTACATATTCCATTGCACTTACATTTAAAGTGGGTTGTTGTATTATATGGATGGGGGGCGGGCCGGGGCCCAGCCCCGACCCATCGTATATTTTGTATGTAACCATTGTATTATACATTGCGCGCGATTTTTAAAATCGCATAACATATATATGGTTTCCATTGTAATAAAAATGCGCGGGGGATATATATAATCAGTGTATTATATTGTGGGCACAGATTTTAAAACCTTTGGTTATATGTGGTATGCCACATGCCCGTGGCTCGGAGCGCGCGGTTTAATCCGTTGCACGGTTTTTCAAACGGTCAAACGACTTTTATGCCCAGCCTATGGTCGCGTGAGCCATATGACCCAGTGTCGAGGCGGTTAAGGGTTGGAGGCGCCCTAACCATTCTACGGTTTGTACCAGTGCGTGGTTGCGTACGAGTCTTGGTTTTTCCGCTTAAATGAGCGTGTGTGCTAGGTTTGAAGCACAAGGGTACATTTTGTAGAACCAAAGACAGCAAGTGGAAGAGGGAGACTTCAAGGAGGCCATCTTCTTCATTTTTCGACCGTTTCAGGTGCCGAAAGAGCCCAGACAGGGGTTTTGGGACGCTGCGGAGCCATTGGAGCAGTCGGTTTGTCATTTTGAGCACTGTAAAGCATGTTTTTGAGCACTTTGAGCAATTTAATAATAATGATCCATGGGAAGCTGGACCAGGAGATGTAGCCCGGAGTGGGGTGAACTCCTTTATCAAGTTGTTGTGTTTATGTGTTGATGTTCAATGTTTTATACTGTTGTCTATGTGTATCTTTACATAAGTAATCCTTTATTATGTGTTGCAAATTGATCCGGGTGCTTTAAAACACATAACATTTAACTTGCAATAATTATTCAAGTTTCAAGTCTTCTTCATTTTTAGATCAAGTTGGTATCAGAGCACTGGTTTTGAAGACTTGATTGTTTGCAAGTTTTGTTTCTGATGCTCAGAAGGTTGAAACTCACACGAGGAGAAGGTCAACTTGTGGAGCCAAGTTCTTATCCGACGAGGAGGAAGCAGTTTCATTCACCGCAAGTTGTAGAGAGACATTCACCAAGCATGGCAGATGCAGAAGATCATGAACGTGTTCCAGATGAAGAAGCAGACCTTAGACAGACTCTCCTGCAGATGAGAGATATGATGAAAGTCATGTTGGAACGAACCGTGATGTCGCAGGGTGAAGGCTCTAACCCTTCAATGCATAAGGGAGGTGGTGGTGACAAGACTCCAGGCAGAAATGGAGGGAATGGTGCTTCTCCACCACCCTCTCCTCCTCCATCATCATCATCATCATCTTCTTCTTCTTCTTCAAGTTCGAAACATCTTCCCA
>ML813909.1:96762-123582 GCA_009831015.1 Picea engelmannii
TTTGAGCACTTTGAGCAATTTAATAATAATGATCCATTGGAAGTTGGACCAGGAGATGTAGCCCGGAGTGGGGTGAACTCCTTTATCAAGTTGTTGTGTTTATGTGCTGATGTTCAATGTTTTATACTGCTGTCTATGTGTATCTTTACATAAGTAATCCTTTATTATGTGTTGCAAATTGATCTGGTTGCTTTAAAACACATAACATTTAACTTGCAATAATTATTCAAGTTTCAAGTCTTCTTCATTTTTAGATCACCACAGTTGTAGGTAAAGACCAGGACAAGTTTGATGGCCAAGACAGAGAGCCCGTGATGCTGATCAAATTGTCTGTGACAGATGAGATGCTACCTAAGGTTCAGAATGGGAAGACTGTTGTAGCGATCTGGAAACAATTGAAAGAGACCCATGAGATTTCAGATAAGGGTCGAGCATTCTTTTTAAAGAATATGTTGTTCTCGATCAAGATGAGTGAGGGTGCTTCTCTCCAAGAGCACTTACTACAGATCAAGGACATCCAAAATCAATTGGCGGCCATTGGTCAGAAGATGGCAGAAGAGGACATGGTGGTGATCACATTGAACAGCTTGCCAGGGTCCTACGAGCACTTCGTTGAGACCTTGAACATCACAACTATAGACATTGACCTGAAGTTTGGAGAGTTATCCAATAAGCTCTTGCAGCAGGACAGGTGGAAGAAGAAGTTTGGGAGAAGCAATGAGACAGAGGGTTTAGAGCAGGCCTTTGCAGCCAAAGCTAAAGGCAAAGGAAAATGGATAAGGAAACCTGATCCAGGAAATGATGAGGATGCCACCAAAATCCTAATGACCATCACTTGTCATTACTATGGAAAGACTGGCCATATGAAGAAGCACTGCAGAAAGCGGTTGGCAGATCAGAAGCACAACCACGGAGGGTCTCAGCAGAAGGCCCATGTCACAGAGCACACGGAGGAGAAGGAGGCAGCCTTCTATGCCTTTATGGCCTGTACACAAGAAGATCAGTCCAAGTCATCTGGTTGGTTTGCTGATTCAGGCGCATCCAGGCATTTCACCAATCAGAAAGATTGGTTCACAGAGTTTACACCTAGTCCATCCAAAGACTCGGTGATCTTCGGTGGAGGCGAGGAGTATAATATAGTCGGCAAGGGGAATGTTCAAATTTCCTTCGAAGGAAAGATGCTTATGTTTCTCAATGTCCACTATGTGCTAGGTATGGAGCTTAATCTGCTCTCAGTTAGTCAGATTATGAGGCACTCTCCTCACTTGGATGTCAACTTTAGAAATCACAAGTGTTATATTGTTGACAAGAATACCAAGAAGATTGTTGCTCTTGGTGTGGAGGACCATGGTCTGTTCAGATTGGTGGATATTGGGCAGGGAAGAGAGCATGCACTAGTAGCGAAGAGTGCATCAGACATCTGCACACTATGGCATCAGAGGTATGGGTACCTCAATTTTAACTACCTCTCTCAGTTGGCATGAGAGAAACTGGTAGATGGACTTCCAGACATTCAGCAGAAGATTCAGGGAGTTTGTGGATCTTGCCAAGCAGGGAAGCAACATCGAGCGCTATTTGATGAAGGACAATATTGGAGAGTGCAGAGGGTCCTTCAGTTGGTTCATGCAGACGTATGTGGACCAATGAACACGGCATCAATCACCGGTGCCAGGTATTTCCTTTTTTTTGTTGATGATTTCAGTAAGAAAATGTGGGTGTATTTTTTGAATTTGAAGTATGACATGTTTAAAGAATTTCAAAACTTTAAAGCATTAGTCGAGAATGATTCAGGTTGTCATATTGCCTCTCTTAGATCTAATAATGGTGGAGAATTTTGCTCCAAAGAATTCAATAATTTGTGTGCTAAAAATGGATCAAGAGACAATACGCCACACCCTATACTCCACAACAGAATGGGGTGGTTGAAAGGTGAAACCGCATTATCACAGAGATGTCCAGATGTATGTTGTAGAACAAGTGTGTTCCTAACATGTTTTGGGCAGAGGCAGTGTTCACAGCAGTGTACTTGTTGAATAGATCTCCCATGATGGCAGTAAAGCAGAAGAATCCAAAGGAAGCATGGTTTGTAAGAAAGCCCAAAGTAAGTCACTTGAAGGTCTTTGGTTCTACTACTTACACTTGGATTCCAGCTGCGAAACGAACCAAGTTAGATCCGAAGAGTAAGAAGATGATACTTACAGGGTACAACGACACCCATAAAGCTTACAGATTAGTTGATGTTGACACTGATAAGGTGAGATTTAGAAGAGATGTTGTTGATGAGGAGGTTGGACCCTTCCATACTCCTCCCGCATTCAAAGTTACTGAGCAACCAGAAGTCATTGAAGATTCAAGTGTCAAGCTTCCGATAGCTCCACCTGAAGGGGGGAAGTATTCTGAGCATGATGATGAGGAGTCAGAACAAGATGAGTCTCCTAGGTCAGTCAGATCAGTACATTCTAAAGCAGGAATCCCAAGTCATGGTGGCAATACTGACTATGCAGCCAGGGATTCCAAAAGACCCAAGTGGTGGCACAACACCATTGGAGATGTTCGGATAGGAGAGATGATCAAGGGAATATCATCATGAGGTAAGAGTAAACAAGAGATTGGCACAATCAACTTTTCTCTTATGGCCAATATTCAGGAGATCTATGAGCCTCAGGTATTCAAGGAAGCAAAAGGAAGACTTGAATGGGAAAAGGCCATGGAGGTCGAACATGAAAGTTTGATGAAAAATCAGACTTGGGATCTCACAGCTCTTCCATCGGGGAAGAAACCCATTGGCTGCAAATGGGTGTATAAGGTCAAGTACAAGGCAAATGGTACACTTGACAAGTACAAAGCACGATTATTTGAAAAAGGATTCTCTCAGCGAGAAGGCATTGACTATGAAGATAATTTTGCTCCTACAACGAAGATGAGCACTATTTGTCTTGTTCTAGCCATGGTAGCACAACAAGGATAGAAGGTCCACCAGATGGATGTGAAAAGTGCCTTCCTCAATGGAGATTTGAAGGAAGTGGTATACATGTGACAACCAGAGGGGTTTCAGGTTGCAGGGAAGGAGCATCTAGTTTGCAGACTAAAGAAGGCTCTATATGGTCTAAAATAGGCACCGAGGGCGTGGTACATCAAGATTGACAAGTATTTGGTTTAGCAAGGGTTCCAGCAGAGTCCTTTAGATTCCAACTTATATGTCAAAAGAGTTGGTAATGAGATCATTCTTTTGGTTGTTTATGTGGATGATATCATTATTACAGGTAGTGAGGAAGATGCAATTACAAGGATCAAATCCAACATGAGCAGAGCATTTGACATGACAGATCTAGGCCTCCTACACTATTTTCTGGGTGTAGAAGTTTGGCAAACAGGGAGCATTATTTTTGTCTCACAAGCAAAGTATGCCAAGACTTTGTTGGATAAGTTCAGGATGGAGGATTGCAAAATCTCCTCTACACCTATGGAGAAAGGGATGAAACTTTCAGCCAAGACTGACTCAAAGGCAATCAGTGAGTCACTATATAGACAACTAGTGGGCAGCTTGATATATATTACAGCCACTAGACCTAATCTGAGTTTTGTTGTGAGCTTCATTTCCAGATTTATGACAACGTCAAAAGTAGAGCACTAGACAGTAGCGAAGCGAGTGCTGAGATATGTGAAAGGGACACTTGACTTTGGTATTCTGTACAGCAGGAGCAAAGACTCGAGGTTGTGTGGGTATACAGATTCATATTGGGCAAGTTTTGTTGATGACAGAAAATCCACTTCTGGATATGTTTTCAACCTTGGCATGGGTGCAGTGACATGGACCAGCAAGAAACAGCATGCAGTCGCCCTTTCATCGATAGAAGCAGAGTATCGAGGAGCATTGAAAGGTGCATGCAAGGCAGTTTGGCTCAGGAGGATGTTATCATATATGCAGATGCAGCAGAGAGAGACTACACCCTTGTTCTATGACAATCAAGGTGTAATGAAACTTGCCAAGAATCCAGTCTTCCACGAGCATACCAAACATGTTGATACGCACTGTCACTTCATCAGACAGCTTGTAGAAGATGGAACTATTGAGCTGTAGTATTGTCCTACAGAGCATCAAACTGCAGACATTTTCACCAAGTCTTTGGGTCCCGAAAAGCATGTAAAATTTCAAAAGAAACTTGGTGTAGTGAGTAGATTGACCATTAAGGGAGGGTATTAAATTAAATATTAGTTTATAATGGTCAATTAGAAATTAGACTTAGGCATTAATAAAGTCAAAGTGACTTTAGGTTAATTTATTTGCTTTTAGGTCAGATATTTGTTTTTAAGTTATATTTTCACTTTATCCCACATTCATAAAGTGGTTTGACTCTACTTGATTGTAACCTATATAAGAAAGCTATTTGCTCTCGTATTTCAATGATTGAATAAAGACAAATAACCTTATTCAAGTTATCTTGGTTTATGTGTGTGCTCGATTTCCGTTACAAAATAAATATAAAGAAAGAAACCCCAATACAAAGTGCCTAATCACACCCCACACCCCTAGGAAAATAGAGTCATGGGCGCATAGATCAAAAAGGGAATGTTCATGTAACTGTAATGCAATATGGTTTGCTATGAATGCCATAAATCAGCCTTAACTTGTTGGTTTTTATAACAGAAAACTACCTTGGAAAGTTATAAGTGTCATACTTGAGCGTTTGTCCTGAATGTGAGGTTATGTTCATCTAACAAAAATTTGGTTTAGTATATGGAAGGTTAACATAAGAACAATAGAGATAAGGGGGGTGAGTCCTCACATTATTCTATCCAAAAGACACATTGTTCATTATAAAGGAAATCACAATATGCTACAAGGGTTTCGTAATACAAAATCAGAATATGAAAGTAGAAACCCTAAGACCAAGTGTCTAATCACACCTTGGGAAAATAGAATCATGGGAGCATAGATCAAAGAGGGAAAATGCATGTGAATGTAAGGCAATAGGGGCTTCTATGAATGCCACTAATSAGCCTTAGCTTGCTKATTTTAATGGTAAAAAGCTACCTTGGAAGGTTATAGGTGTCATACTAGCATTTTTATGAATGTGAGGTTATTTTAATCTAACAAAAATTTGGTTTAATATATGGAAGKTTAACATAAGAAAAATAGAKATAATATGGGTAAGTCCTCACATTAATCTATCCAAAAGACACATTGTTCATTATAAAGGAAACCACAACATGCTACAAGGGTTTCCTAATACAAAATCAACACAAAAATGTAAGTGCACAACATAGCCTTGCATGAAATGAAAACATACCTCCAATTCTCAATTAGGATCCAAGCATGTGGTATACAAATGAAATCCAATGGGAGAGGTCCTCAATCCCCAAAATCCCAACAATGCAAATGAGGGAGAGAACAAACCTTTATATAGGTTTGAACTCAACTCCTCTTACAATAAAAAAAAAAGTACATGTTTTCATCTAACTAACTCCATGAGAAATTCCAACAATAATAAAATAATGAGTTAGTTAGAAAGCACTTCCAAAAATAACAAAGAAGTTAGCAAAATCCTCAAGGCAATTGCTTCATTGACCCACATCAAAGATTTGCAATAAATCGTCATTTATTGACTCCTTCCAAATGCAAATTGTAATATGCTTGAAGATGATCGATGTAAATCCATTGTTCTTTATGGCATTCATTTATAAACAAAAGACAACAACATCCATGTGCATCCATGCATCCCCATCATGCTCACCTGATTCAACATTTGACCCTTTAATTAGAAGAATTGGCACACATAACATGTAATTCATGTGCCACCAATGAGAAATCAAGGAATCACTTTGTTTGTCCCCTAAAGAAAATGTTGCCTCACAAAAGATAATAATAATAAATAATAATCTAATTTTAAAGTCACAACCAAGCCAAACACCAAATTGGTGTATGAGCCCCCCTTGTTTGTGGGATAAGGGACCCCCTCTGTGCGACGATTTGACTACTAAAACCTACGGAGATATACATACCATACTCCCTCTATATTTGAACTTATAACCTCTTATAGGAGGAAACACATTCTTAACCATTAGATCTACTCAAACTATCTACAAAGAAAACAATTATACAACATCACCCCATCATACATGTGAGTGCATGTGAAGAACAGAACCCATGCTTTCATTTCATCGTGGCTCTACCATGATGGTTCATCACGGCTCTACCATAATTCATGGGTTTGAACCAAAAAAACGTCACCATATAACATAGGGAGACTCCACAAATATATATTATTAATTCCATGTTGTACGATAGTCCTTTTGTGTGAAAACCCATGACTCCATATAATAATTAAATAATGCTTTAACAAGTGTGCAATAAATATGGTTAGCTTCAACGTATTGCTTGGAGTGAATGAAGGGGTTGGGCATCATTAAAATAATGGTTTGAGTATTTTAATGCTCGACTTGCATTAAAATACAACATATGTGTCATATCCATGGTATAAGGTGTAAAAAGGGGTGGTTCCACTAACATAATAATTAATAATTAACTTCTTTTTTTCCATGAAAAAATTCTCTCGATTTTATATATGGTATAAAATCATTTACAAGAGGAAAAACTGCAAAGAGTAATTTGACTGGGATCGGTGCACCAGCAGTGAGACGATCGAAACAATCGGAACATGAATAAAGAACAGCCCAACAACCTCAACAACGCGGCCCTCGAAAATACAGAGAGAAAAAATTGTAGGTAAGGTCGCCAAAACAACTTGTAGGAGGAAAAAGAAAGTCTGTCGACTTTCAGAAGATGATGGACCGCAGACATTGATCAGAAAATGCTAAGGTAGGTAGTAGGACTCTCAATCCCATTATTGCAATGGAAGATCGTGAGTTTTCCTGCCACCTCGAATAGAGCTCTCTTAGAGAGAGCGTCTGCTTCACAGTTGAAAGATCTTGGGAAGTGTTGAAAGTTTATATTTGTGAAGCTATTGGAAAGGTCCAGCGTCTTTTTTTTCCAACCCTCAATCTCGACAGAGTGAAGCTTTGATTTTTGAGTAATACAATCGATGATGACACTCGAATCACCTCGGACCAGTAGATGAGTGATGGACCAAGAGGAAGCAAGCGAGAGGGAAGCCCAAAGTCCCAAGAGCTCTGCTTTGGTGTTCGATCCCGGGCCACAGTTGAGAAACCATTTAGTGATTCTCGACTGGTGAGTTTTGAAAAAGCCCCCAGCCCCGCAGCAAAGACCATTTGACAGGGCAGCTCCGTCAAAGTATGCAAGGGTGTACCCATCAAGCAAGCTCAGGTTGATATCTTTAATAAAGACAGGTTTAACTGATGACGGATGCCAGTTGAACATGGCGAGAAATCTGTAAAATACCGCTTGTATGGAAGGAGCTTGGTCCTCAAACAGAGCACTGTTCCTTTCGATCCAGAGATTCCAGCTGACGTGGGCATCCAAGCTGATCGGTAAGGAGCGATTTAAATGCCACACATTGAAACATTCAGATATGGTGCCCCCACTCCAGGAAAAAGGAAGATTAAAGTGCAAAAGCAGACTATGCCAGACTTCCATCGAAAATTCACAGTGAATCAATAGGTGATGTATGTCTTCCGGCGCGCAGAGACAGAGAGGGCAGATTTCGGGTCCCTCCCATCCTCTCCAGCGGAGCAAACCCCAAGTTAAGATCTTTTCTTTGTCGGCTAGCCAAGCAAACAGTTTATATTTTAGGGGGACTTTCCAAAACCAAATCTGATGAAACCAAGAATGAAAGGACCCGGGAATTTGTTGTAAATGGAGGGCCTCATAGATATTCTTAACATATAAGAGACCCGATGCATCCCCTCCAGCCCACATGAGGGAGTCGGGTTCATCAGTGAGAGAGATGCCAGCCCATTTAAGTGCAGACGTAAACCGGTTCCATTCAAGTGCCCACCGTCCAACGAGAGCCAAATCGCTACTCCCCAACCAATTATTTGGCCAAGAGGGGAAGTCTGTCGGAGTTCTAACCTGAGCAAGATAGAAAATATTTAAAGTGTCGAGCTTCAAGCACAAAGCTGGAGGGAGGAGCGAACTTTCCTCCAGGCCAATAATCTGATCCCGTCCCAGCTTTATATCAGTGCTAGTGCTCGGCTTCCAACGGAGCCAGTGAAGAATGACGGGGGAAGAAGCGACCAGTCCCTTCCAGATAGTGGAAGCCCTCTTTTGCTGAAAAGTTGGCTTACGAATCCAGTCACAAAGTTTCAGTGAGCCCAGGTACTTTTCAACTAAGATCCGATGCCAAATGCTATCGTGATTTACAGCCCTCCAAAAAGAACTTGCCAGGAGGGCAGTGTTAAAGGTGGATAAATTTATGAGCCCCCAGCCTCCCGCCCTTTTTGATTTAGTCAAGGACGCCCAACTGCAAAGATGAAATATGTGTCAATGTCCACATATGTGTCAATGAGGAGTATATCTTATAAAGATTTTATATCAAGGAAATAACTAGCATACCCCTAAAGCAGAGAAAGGGAATGCCGCAGAAAATACAAGATAGATATGTTATTAAAGATATTATAAATTTATGTTAAAAAATTAAAGAAGAATATACATGCTTAAGAAAATAGCCAATAAATAGTAAAATTGCAATGTGGAAGAGTAGACACAATGTGGAAAAGTTTTATGTAACCATCATATTTCATGAAAGAATAGTTAATGAAATAAACCATATTATAAAAAAAAAAATCCAAATATATATAAAAAAATATAAAATTTATAAGATTTGTACAAATTTTAAAATCTAAATGCATGTAGAGAGATGTGTTACACATAATTTAAAGATTTTTTGTAATAAAAAAAATATTCTGTAGATTTCCAAATTGTATTGTATATAAAAAAAATTAAAAAAACTTTATTGCATGTTTAGAATTGTAATTTTCCTTGTAATTAATTCACATATACACCATTAAAATATTATCATTTAATCATCAAATGAATGCATAATGATAATGTGCCAGCTAATACCTTGTATCTATATCTATTCAATGTGGTCACATGCTAAAAATTGAAGCAACACTAAATAACTAACTTATGTGTACACAGCCAATCGTAGTCACATGTTCAAAATTGTGGCATTGAATAAGCATATACCCCTATGGCATAATAGTCTCCATTGAAATAAATTACAGTGATTGTACTCCTACATCTATTGGAAGACATCATGGAAGCATTGTTTTTTGGATGTGGCATCTTGTCAAGGAAGAGAATGTATCTGTAAATTGTTTTGCAAAATCTAAATTCATCAATATTCAATATGAAGGAAGGAAAGGGAATGAAGCGGTCATTGTAAATGTGAAAGATCGACATAATTTCAAATAGTGGCTCCCATCAGAAGGTATAACATATACAATAAAAGATAGTTTGGTAATACAAATTATTCATGATGTACCCAAGTTCCAGGCTCCCTGGTATGTCATTGGGAAGTCCCAATGAATATACGAGGTAGTAGTTTATAAATGAGACCATTAATGAAATTGTTTTTATAATTCATTTTCATCTATTTATTTTTCAAAAGCCCAATTAATTAGTGGAATTGAGTATTGATTGATAATGAAGAAGAAAATGAAAGAGTAATCAACACTTGGAATTAACTGTTCATTGATACTGAAGAAGAAAATGAAAGAGTAGCCAACACTTGTTGATGTGGATCCTTTCCAAACCAGTTCACATTGTTGGAGGCATAAAAACACTCAAACTTAAAGATCGCATTGTCAAATACAACCAACTAATGGGAATGGACATGCCATTTGATATGTAATAGCAATTTCTTTTCTTTGTAGAAATAATTTCTAAGTGGTTGTGCAAGTTTAATAACTATGCTTCTCCCGTTATGGCTCTCCATTTTTATTGTTGAAATATTGCATAGAAAAAGCTCACAATCAACAAATTTACTTTACATATATAATGCCAACCTAGAGCCATCTTAAATTTGTATCTATGAAGCACTAATCCCTCTCTATTCTTAACCAATTTAAGATGGATTTGAGCTAGTTTAATTTTCTTTTAAATGTTATCACTCTTTATGTTATATTGGACTCTAGAGCACTTCACTACTCTTTATGCAACTAAAGATATATACCCTTTGAATTTGATTATCAATTTAAGTAAAAATAATATATATATATATATATATATATATATATATATATATATATATATAATCTTTTATAATGAATGAATCAAATAATCTACATATTTATTATCTTTTATAATAAATGAATCAAATAATCTACATATTATTTCCATCTGTCCAAAGGAGTAGATATCCTTAACACAAATGCTCCATTATCCCAAACTTGCAAAATGGATTTGATATACACATCCATATACAAGTTGTTCCACGGCCACAATCAACAAAGTGCATACAATCCAAGAATAATAATTGCTTATTTAACAACTCTCCACTTAAAAAAAAAATGGAAAAAATAAAAATGACTAATTTCAATTTAAAAAAAAAATTATTTGTAAATTTTTTATGTAAAAATTATAATGTTTCAATTAGTTTTTCAATTATGATTTTTTACATATTAATTTTTCCATTAAAAATTATATAAAAATACGATTTTTTTACATACTAATTTTCCACTAAAAATTATACAAAAATTATGAATTTTTACATACTAAATGTTCAATTAGTTTTCATTTAAAATTTATAATATCCATGTATAAATTAGTTTTCATTTAAAATTTATAATATCCATGTATAAATTAGTTTTCATTTAAAATTTATAACGTTCGTGTATAAATTAACCTAGTTTACAAGTGGCATCAATTTAATCTATCTTACCTCCTTATAGTTTCTTGCTTTACTAAGGTGACTTATCTAATCACACCTTGGATAATGAAACACCTTCCTAATCCTCGAATTCATTGTTTATTGTACACCAATTTGTTATGCCTTTAATCTTGGCACATAAGAAATCTTGCTTTACCAAGTGTTGCAGTCTTATCTGATGACAAATTGGATAATGAAACACCTTCCATAACCTGGAATTCAATGTTTACTATACAACAACTTGTTATGCCTTTAACCTTGGCACATAAGAAGCATCCCACGATCTTGTTCACTCTCCCTCGTTAAGATGGGTGGAGTTGGACATGTAAAATAATAAACATGAATAACCACCAACATTTTGAGTATGTGGGTATCCAACACATCAAGAAGCCATTGAACTACCAATGACAAAAGCTTTAGAGTGTCACAAAGAAAATAAACCAAATTTAAAATTTTGGCTGAGCTAAATCTTGGACTAACCTAAATCATCAAGAAAATCTTGTAGATATTCAAAGCAGTTGCTATGATGGGCCACTGTTGGAGCTTAGAGTTTCCAAGTTTATGGAAAGACACACTTTCTTCCTTTTCCATGTGAGAGTGGAAAGAACTGGACCATTACGCAACTATATTCATTTACTCTAGGTATTTGATCTTGAAAGTATCCAGCACAGTGTTCCTCCCTAATACCTAGCTCCAAAAGGCTTTCCAGAACTCTTCAAACTTATATCCTCTGTAAACAGCTGGATGTTGTTCATCAACCAAGGACGCTACAGGAGTAATAAAGGCATCCTCTGCAAGGGTACATAACATAGAAATTGATATACGTGCACTGGAGGCGTTTGTTACTGCTTGATGCTCAACACTCCTAAATCTCCCATTGCTCACGACTTATTTATTTATATTCAAATCACACATGTCAAAAAGAGCTTAGCATTAGTACCATCAGCAAGTTTAAACTAAAAGGAAAAGTGTATTCTATTGTATCTCCCTTTCTATTAGCTATGGGTTGTACAACAACCCACTTTCCGTTTTTGAGAACTTGCAAGCCGCTGACCTCGTCTTGCATCAGAATAGTGATGCCACCTGGATCTAAATGGCCTGGTAAACTAAAGGTAATATCGAGGTTTGGGCATGAAGGATAGTAGTTTATAACCATCGCTTGGTTGTGTCTTCCAAAAATTTTGTTCAAGTAATCCGAATCGATCCCTATAGCCCCGTAAATGGCAGATATAAGCCTTAAAATCAATTCTCCTACTTCAGTAGAGTACATTCCTGCGATTTCTCTATAAAAATGATCAACCAAACAAGTTATTTGTTATTACGGGGTTTTTTGCATGTCTACACTAGCGAAATGTCTACGAGATAAAAATTTGTTGATTATGTGTAGCCTGTAGTCTAACGAAATGTCTACGAGATAAAACATTGTTGATTACCTGTAGCTTGCAGGAATTTCAAGCCAAGAACCCATGACTTCCTCCAGAGGATAACAAGGGTGCCTAAGATAGTCCATTCAGTGTTGAATTGTTTCTTTGCTAATATTGAAGCTTGTAGAAATCCTAACTGGCTGCATTGGGTCCTTTAAGTAGAAGCCTACTCGATTTTCCACAGTCATTTCGAAGAATTCTTTGGCATCTCCACAGATTGCACATGATGCGGGTTTTATGGAACAAGAATGATGATAATGGAATCTTTGCTTAGGCAGTGTGGTTATGAAAGTCATAAGTAATGCTATCAATAGACACCGAGAATGAATTTTTTAATGACCAACTGTGAATTTATAACTTTACGGAGGCAAAGAGTCCATTATTATTGTTTCTTTGTAGCCATTCCTGTTGAATTGGCTCGATCGACTACGAGTAAGAATAAGTAAGTGGCACACCAAGGAGATTGAAATCAATTTGCATGGGGTGGAGGTAGACGCTGCATCTCTTTTTATTATTAGGCATGTTCAACCCTTCCTCCATTGCACAAAGTTTGAACTTCCATCGTTCCCTTTGCCTTGTGGATCATCTTTTACTATTGCCAGGTTCATATTTGTTGTGTAAAAAAATAAGCAAACCATCTAATATTCCTACATGGCAATGTTTAAGACAACTTCACACAAATCTAAAAACGTTTGTACAAAGCAACAAAATAAGTAAGAAACCGCCCACTTGTGGTTTTAGAAAAATCCTAGAGTTTTGATTGATAACATCTCAGTCTGAAACCCAAGGACCCCCAACCTTCAAGATCTGGAAATAAATCAAGTCCAATCCCTCATTGCCCAAAGTAAACATTTTTTGTTAGTTGTTGGTCCATGGTAAAATTCTAACAGCAGAAACCCTCCTAAAGCGTGGAATACAAGGCCCCTCTTGTTGCCCCTTTTGCCTCTCAGCATCTGAATCCATTCCCCACCTTTTCCTCTAATGCCCCTACTCTTCCCAAATTTGGAATCTCATTTACCTCCCCCTCTCTAGCCCCCTCCCCCTCTCCCTGAGAATTGGAATGATCTTTTCATTTCTTGGAAACAAAGATATGCTAGCAACTTCAAAAATAAGAAACAATTTACTCTCCTTTGGAGGCAAGTCCCCAAATTCGTTTATTGGGAAATCTGGTTAGCTCGCAATCAAGCCATATTTCACGAGAAGCTTCCCCCGCTGCATAGCACTTTCACTAAAATATGTGGATTAGTTTCAAAAGTCTTCACGTTCAAAGAAATTAGATATGATATGGCAGGGACTTTGGAACAGAGCGAAGAATACTGGATCAATTACATCATGGGACCCCCAACCACACCTTTCACTTTTTCCCCGCATCAAAAAATTAAAAGACAGGATTGGCAGCATCGTCTCAACAATAATGAATTTTCTCAATGGCAAAGGCAACATCACACTTCCCTGCTTTTCTTTGATGGAGCTGCAACAGGTAATCCAAGGGTGGCAGGTGCGGGGGGGAGTCATCTATCACTTTGATGGACAAAAGGTAGTTGATTTTTCCTGGGGTTTGGGGAAAAACATCAATAATAGAGTAGAAACTCTAGCAGTGTACATGGGTTTAAAAATTGCACATTCACGAAGTATCCAAACTCTCGTGGTGTTAGGGGACTCTGAAATAGTTATAAGGGACCTTGTTGGTCTCTCAACCACTACAACTCAGACGTCCAGTGGCCTTTGCTCGCGAATTAATTCTTTGAAACAACTCTTCCTTAAAGTATACTATTTCCATATTCTCCGCTCTCAAAACATTGAAGCCGACCGCTTAGCCAAAGCAACAATATTTAGAACAGGGCCACCTCGTTATTAATCAAATCCCCTCGCATGCTTGGCTCACTTAACATTCTACGTTTTCGTTGTCTCCCCTCCAAAAACCAGGATCTTTATCTTTCGAACTCAATCACTTTCCTATCCCCCCCCTTTCCCTCGTTCCTCGTTCCCCCCTCCCCCCTAACCCCCTTCCCCCTTCTTCCCCTCCACCACTCCCCCCTGCTCGTCCCCATCCCTCATGGGACCCCTTCTCTCCCCCTTTTCCCGTCTGGGCCCCTCACCTTGGCACGCAACTCCCTTCTTCAGTCCATGTGCCCCATTCCCTTCCTCCCATGCCACCCCCTCAACCTTTTGTACTTCCTTTTAATCCCTCAGAGCTTCACTCGCTCCCCTAGACGTTCGACTGTATTCCCATGGCGTCATCTCCATCACTTTGCCTTGTGCAAACTCAACTCATCTTGTGGGTGGCTCTGGTACCGTGTTCCATCAAGGGTACATCGTTTCCACAATCATGGCCCCTCCATCTAGTTTTCAGCGCCATCACATTGAACTACAGGATGCTTTGCTTGCAATTTGGTCGGTTTTCTCTTCCTGCTTATTCCAATTTTCTTCATCGACTCTACAATGCCTCTCTGATCATTTCGTTCTTGAGACTCTACGTCAAAATGTGGAGAAGATCAAGAGCTCCTTGCTCTTGCCCGATGTGTGTCTCGGAGGAACTCCGAGAGCAGTTTCGCTCATTGCACATGGATGTCAAAAGAGCGGAGGAACGCACAGACTCTAGACACTGTGAATTTCAACGAGAAAATCAAGGACTGTGAGAGTAATTGGCGAATCTGCAAGCCCGACTGCACCAACATGAATTGCGGCAAAATCAGGAACTGGCAATTGCTCTCAAAGGAATTAATAAGAACACAAGGAAAATTGGGGTAGTTTCTCAACAATTGGAAAATCCTCTAATCCACCCACAACAACCAGAGTTCTCTAATGCCTCAGGTTGGTCAAGGCTCCCTTCTACCTTCCACTCATCTACCAACAATGATCATCTCTCGCCCCCTCCAGTGCCAACACTAGTCACAGTCTGGTTGAACCCTGTTGCAGACATTCACCAATCAAAGACGAATTCAGCAGCGCAACAAGTAGATCCTCATAAGGAGCCAAAGCTCTTTCAAAATCACTAGTCAGGGTTTTAATGAAATGTAAATTTTTATTAATTTTGAACATGTTTGTAGCCATTTTTACATGGCAAAACAATAGTTCTTTTAGATTGGTTGTACCAGCTTCTTTAGAATTTCACAGACAGTTAGTCTCTCAGGAAAGCAACATGGGTTTTTTAAGTCTGCCATATGTATTTTGTGGAAAACTATTGGTCTTTTTTAATATATAAATCCTCAATCGTTTATGTTAAAAAAAAACATCTCAGTTATCATAGAGCGAAATGATAAAACAAAAGAGACTCATTTTCCCTTTGTCATGGGTAACATGTTCAAAAGTTGTAGATCTCAAAAATGTTGCTTCTACAACGAGAAAAATGCATCTTTTACTGAGGTTGCAGCATGGAGGGCGTTGTGGGTGCCTGCAAGAATTTCTCTAGACACAATTTCTGCCACAAAAAATACTCTGGCCGCAAGAAAGGGGTTGGATAAGAGGGTATGCCGCAGAATTTCTCTAGCTGACTGGAAGCAACATCATCTGCATTAATGGCAGAGTTCAATCAAGCAATGCAGTGGGTCGGCAAAGGGACTGAAAGGTGAATGGTGTCCTCTTGAAACGCTTTAAACCTACCCAAAATTGAAACCTGTCCCACTAATGAAATGTCGGGTTGGAGAAAACCTATCACCTATGATTCAAGTTGATTGGTGATAGCTAAGCATTTGATGGACAGAGGCAGCAATATAGACAAAGACCGTTGATGATCCGAACAAATCACACGTGGCAAATTTAATAGGACAGATGTCAACGTCTGATAAGTGGTGGACAGATGACGAAAAATTGAGAAAAACCTCCCCTTAAAAAATTGTATATCCTAACAAATTTCATCACGAGCCAAGGTCATAATAAAAGGAGTATACCTCATAAAGATTTTAAATCAAGGAAATAGAAATTGTATCTCCTAATAAATTTCATCACAAGTCAAGGTCATAATAAAAGGAGACCATGAAATGTATGAGTGTTAGGCTAGGCTAACCATGCACAACATCTATGGATCATTTACTATAGCACCGAAGAACATCTCACAACCATCAACCAAGACATCAAGTGAAATCATAAACTTCTAATCCCAAAGCTCCATTAACCAAAGAAATGCAACTATGAAGAGAGAATTAAGTACAAATAAAATCCACCACATAAGCCGCATCTCCATCCAACCAAGAAAAAGTGAGACTCCCCCAACCAAATATCTCCATTCAATGATATAATTGTATGAAGAGAAGGGGCTTCATGAAGATATATTTCCCCAAGTTGGTCCAACAACGCAAAGGAATAAAAAACAAATCTCCATCAATGTAATGAAAATCACAAGATGGAACCTCATACAATATGACTTCTAACATTTTTATTTTATATATATCGGGTTTGATAATTTCCCCTAGACTAGACTTGATGAGAAGTTGCCTACCATCAAGGTGATTTAGGGGAAATTGGAATCCACGTAGAGCCTCTTTCAAATTAAGTGTCTACTCTACATAGAGATTATCACCCTTTTTCTTGAACTTAGTGTGGTCTTTCAATTACTATAAAAACACAATGTCACCATCCATAGCTAGCTTTTTGCTTCAAAAACAATAATGTTAGCAATGAATTGTCATGGAGCAAGTAGACACAACATATTATTCTACCATATACCAGATATAGTACATCTTGACAACATACAAAAGGAGAAATCAATGCTTCTTCCATTCTACATTTAGATACACCTATGACTAGAATCTATAGGTCTGCAAATAAGGTCTAATGAATAAAAATCCAAAACCTACCACCTCATCAACCTCACCCTGAAACACTATCATTTTTCCATGCTACATTCCCTTCTCCATGTGGACCTCCGGTGCTTTTTTTTATCTTGAACAACTTTACCCCTAACACTAACCCACTTATCTTTGTCACTGATTTTCTCGTGTGCACCATCAAATGTTTCCAAAGGCTCTCATTTAAATTATCATTCCACATTGAACAACACATGACCTCATGTGCACCATCGAATGTTTCCAAAGGCTCTCATTTAAATTATCATTCCACATTGAACAACACATGACATGGCCAAACTTGTTATTTGAATCATTATTCCACCATAGAAATGGCCAAACTTGTTATTTGAATCATTATTCCACCATAGAAATGGCCAAACTTGTTATTTGAATCATTATTCCACCATAGAAATGGCCAAACTTGTTACTTAAATATGAACATGCATTCAATGGAAATGCACATCACATGCCCAAGCTTGTTATTTAAATCATTAGTAAGCATTCAATGTTTCCTTAATGGAGAAAGAAGTCAAAACAACACTGTACATCTGACAAAAAAAGAGAATTAAAAAAATCAAAAACCAAATCTCCAATGTACAAGGTATTTAAGCAGAGCATGCCACAAAGAAACTGGTCCAACAAAAACATGAGCCTCTACAATCTACACAAGCATGTTGCATATGTTTCATTTGTTTTATTTAGAATCTGCCTAAATATTTCTTGTAAAAAATTTGGGAAAATTGTGATACTTTACAACATTATGAATTCTTAGAAGAGCATAAGAGTATGTGTGAATACATATGACTATGTAGCATGTTTATTTATTGATAAAAAAAAATGTATTTTACACTGCTATTGCTTTGATTAAGCATAAAAAATTACAAAGTTTTAAGATGACTACATGATGCAATTGACGCTCTTGGACACGTCTTTAAATATTTTAATACGAAAATTGGACAAATTGCAATGCTCTATAAACAACCCTTACGAGAGAAGAAATTATACATCGTAATCATGTCCATATTCTAGACATATTGGAGATATGACACTTTGAGCTTGTAGGAGACAGTCGACAACCCTTGGGAGATCAGAAATTATATATCGTATTGATGACCATTTTCTAGATATATTGTGTAGATTTTTAATGACTAAAATCAGCAAACTGAAATTCTGTCAAACACTTAGCAACCTAGAGATAATTATCTTCATAAACTTCATAAATGCAAAAGTCCACATTCAGAAATTTCCATAAGCAAAAATATGCTGCAGAAAAACACAGTGGACAGCAACCCAATAACACTCAGAAATTTAGGCAAATGCTAGGGAAAACCCCAATGTGGAGAAACCCAGAGAGAGAGAGAGAGAGAGAGAGAGAGAGATCTTATTATTATGCTTCAGGAAAGTACAAAATAGCAACAAATCTACATTTCCAGCCAAGGAAAATACCTCACAGCACCAAATCTGTCCCATAGAAATTTGTCTCGTTTTTCGTGCCAAAACCATATTGTTGTACAACCTCCTTATGCCTCGTTTCTCGTGCCCACAATAAATTGTATAGACTGTTCCGTACGACGCAAAAACAACGAACAGAAAACATAAATCCACCTCGAAATCCGTGCCCTAAATGCCTTGATTTTCATGCCAAATCCGCACGATTGTATGGTCTGTACAGAATCGTACGCACTATATGAATCCGTACAGTACGGCCTCCCACAACAGAAAAATATTTTGGCCCAAAACTCTGGAAAAAAAAAGTTTATTGGGATTCATGCCCTCCTTCCTTGAAAAACATGTCCTCTTTGTTGCTCACTTTCCTCTCTCCAGCATGCTCAGAAAATCTCTCTAACTCTCATCCCGATGTGCTCTCAACATCCTCCCGATGTCTTCACAACATGTCTTGCACACTATCCAATGCATTCTTTTATAATCTGAAAATGCCATTTTCCCCCTAAAAGTGTCTTTTCACCTTCCTCAACCCTAGATCCAAAGGCCAAGATTAGATCTTGCATTTTTCAAGATCAAGGGTCATGATACATTCCCTCCAAAATGTCTCATTTAAATTAAAGTGAATTTCACTTTATTATATAAGTGCTTTATGAAAATAAAGTCACTTTAAAAATAGAAGGTATACTTTATTAAAAAAATCACTTTAATAAAAGAACCACTTAAAACAACTTTAAAAAACCTATTACAAAGTTAAGTGTCTGGTAGTGTAAATATTAAGGTAACATCCGCATACAAGACAAAACATGCGGAGTACCTCTTGAGCTAAAAAATCTAACACTCCCTCTTAGCAAGGGAGGTACTTCTGGTATCACCACCAGAATCTGTCTCCATATCATCAGTTGCCATAGTTGCTCCCTCTGTACTAGAAGTCTTTGCTCCCTCTGAACAGGAAGCCACTACTCCCACTGCACTGGAAGCCTCTATTGCTACCTTCGCTATACCACGAACTGAAGACATGCTCCTAGGAGATTGCACACTCTCATGAACATCCATCTGTGTCGACTCATGCATGTTGAGTCCTATGAGAGTCCTGGAAGAAGACTAACTGCCATGTATCAACTCTCTCTCGTGTTGCCTGCCAACTCTCCGACACAAAATCTAAGTCCATAAATCCACTGGACCCCAACACAGGTCTACCCAACAACCTGTACAACCTCTCTACCCGAAACCAAGCATCATTGTTGTGTTTGGAGTAGCTCCCATACCCGGCCACAATAGAATTCCACTCCAAATCTATCAACCTCTAGAAATGACACTGAGAGTAAGTTAACCATCATCTCTGGAACACACAATACTCCGGCAACCTCCGGAAATCCTCCGGACTCTAGCTGGAATCTAACACTTCCAACCCCCTTCACTCCAAGTTGTGGGTCGGTACCAACACCCACACAACAGTCTGAGTCTGTTTCTGAAAGACTCAAGAACACTAACCTCATCCTTGTCATATGTCGAGAAGCTCCATTGTCCACGAACCACACATCAATGTCCTCGAACACTAGGCAACCACTGCCCAGGGGACCAGTCATGAAAGAAAACTCCCTCTCATGTCTCTCAACAAACTATGAAATCTCTGTTGATGCGGACACCTCTAGTTATGGGTTCTTCTCCTTCTTGTTCGGACACTGACTAGCGTAGTGGCCAGTCTTGTGACATCCAAAGCATCTCACCTTGCTCATGTCCTTCTTCTTGCCCTTTACCACAAGAGCAACATTTTTGTCATCTTTGTCCACCTGACAAATAACCTTTTATGCCTTCTTCAAGCAAATACAACAGCAAATCACTTGTTGTTCCAAGTGTCAAATGTTGCCCACTAAACTTCAGAGCACAATCTCTGATACCATGTAGATTTTTAATGACTAAAATCAGCAAACTGAAATTCTGTCAAACACTTGGCAACCTAGAGATAATTGTCTTCATAAACTTCATAAATGCAAAAGTCCACATTCAGAAATTTCCATAAGCAGAAATACACATTGCTAAGCAAAAATATGCAGCAGAAAGACATAGTGGACAACAACCCAATAACACTCAGAAATTTAAGCAAATGCCAGGGAAAACCCCAATGTGGGGAAACCCAATGAGAGAGAGAGAGAGATCTTGTTATTATGCTTCAGGAAAGTACAAAACAGCAGCAAATCTACATTTCCAGCCAAGGAAAATACCTCACAGCACCAAGTCTGTCCCACAGAAATCTGTCTCGTTTTTCATGCCAAAACTATACTTTTGTACGACCTCCTTTTGCCTCGTTTTTTGTGCCCACAGTTAGTTGTACGGACTGTTCTGTACGGCCCAAAAACAGTGAACATAAAATATAAATCCGCCTTGAAATCCATGCCCGAAATGCCTCGATTTTCATGCCAAATCCGTATGACTGTACGAACTGTACGGATCTGTACAGTACAGTCTCCCATAGCAGAAAAATATTTCAGCCCAAAACTCGAAAAAAAAAATTGGATTTGTGCCCTCCTTCCTTGGAAAACGTGTCCTCTTTGTTGCTCACTTCCTCTCTCAAGCATGTTCAGAAAATCTCTCTAACTCTCCTCCTGATGTGCTCTCAACATCCTCCCAATGTCTTCACAACATGTCTTACACACTACCCAATGCATTCTTTTATAATTTGAAAATGACATTTTCCCCCCAAAAGTGTCTTTTCACCTTCCTCAACCCTAGATCCAAAGGCCAAGATTAGATCTTGTCTTTTTCAAGATCAAGGGTCATGATCCATTACCTCCAAAATGTCTCATTTAAAATTAAAGTGAATTTCACTTTATTACATAAGTGCTTTATGAAAATAAAGTCACTTTAAAAATAGAAGGTACACTTTATTAAAAAAAGTCACTTTAATAAAAAAAAAACACTTAAAACAACTTTATAAAACCTATTATAAAGTTAAGTGCCTGGTAGTGTAAATATTAAGGTAACATCCGCATACAAGACAAAACATGCAAAGTACCTCCCGAGCTAAAAAATCTAACATATTGGAGATATGACTCTATGACCTTGTAAGAGGTTGGCCAATCTTGTCATTTAAAAAAATTTATCAATGATAAACATGTTATATTTTTCAAATATACCCACAAACTTGTGTTCAATGGTTCGCCCTTGAGAGCTATTTCACACATACAAGTAGGTAAGTGAGCCATTTGTGTGCCTCAAGTCAGTGGTAATTATTCGCATGAGTTTAAAGGAAGCACTTTAAAAAAGAAACACAAAATTTTGAAGAAAATACAATTCTTCCATATAAAGTTATTGGCACTTCTTAGAAGAGTAGAAATTGTACAAAACACTCTAATGACAATTTTAATCACAGAGAACCTCCGGAAAAACAACTCAGACAAACCTCTCCAACAAAAAGGGCCCAATTACAAAGGTAGATAACCTAAAGAAGACAAAGTGCAATATTCTAAGGTGCCCTTCCTAGAACTGGGGCATATTGTTGTGTACCTAATCGCAACCTAAGAGATGTCTCGTTATCTTTGTCAATATAACAATCAACGTCAAGTTATTATTCAAGGAGATGGCTTCCTCTATTTGTCCAAATTAGCAAGTGTTATCCAACCCTTGGGTGTGAAAGTGCCCCCACTATTACTGTTTATGTTCTATTATTTCCAATTTATAAATGTAGTCCCATTTGATATTTAAAGATGAAACACATATGCATAACCTGAGGTTGGAAGAATTATGTAAACATGATGGACAAATTGTGTGAACAGTACCTTAGCCTATCTTTCATTTATTGGTTGCACATTCTTTGCTGACCCTACCTTTCGTTTATTGGCTGCACACTCTTTAGTGAGACTACCTTCCATTTATTGGCAACACGTTCTTTATTGAGCTGGCACATGATTCAGTTCAGTCTAATGTAGAAATGATCTAACCAGTAATTACTCGAGTCTTAATCTTCCATAAATTCCTCAATTCTAGCTTTCATTTATGCACTCATTTATTAAGATGGCCCATAGTTTAGCACATAAGCACTCCAACTAGGTTTCATTTAGCAATACCTAAAAATATTCTTCAAGAATTTCATGGCTGCAAGCTAATCTAATTGAGAGTTCAATCTACATTATGAAGACTTCGTTAGAAAACATATCACTTGCGGGTTTAGTACTCCCATAACCACCTAAATGAAGAAGTTATGGCTCAGAAAACATAGCACTTGCGGATTTAGTACTCCCATAACCACCTAAATGAAGGAGTTATGGCTCATGGGTTTTTATGTACACCATTACAAAACCCAACAAATATGGCTCAGTCAAACAATGTCAACATGCAGTTAAGAGAGAAGTGGAACCATAACAAGACAACAATTTCTATTAAGATACAGTTTTCTCATAATTAGTCACATAAACCTCTTGACACAAAATAAGAATATGAAGAGTGGATGGAAAGAAAGTGTGATAAAAAACAAGAATGATTTCCAGATCAGTCAACAAGCAACCTGTCTTACCAATGCTATGTGGTTATCCAGCATAAACACAAGAAAATGGTCCAAATAAATTTTCCTTATCACTCTCTAAAAGGCTTTGAATGTATGTGGATGGAGTCATTACAATAATGGTCATATGTATGACCATAAAGATTTAGATTGGTATCTACCCGTCTAAAAGATTTTGGTCTCTTGTATGTGCCATATGGAACATGCCAGTATGCATGGGAAATTTTATGATTTAAAAATTTCTCTTATTTTGAAAGAATTGAAATGTTTGTGTTTAAAGTTTAAACTTGAAGAACAGCCATCATAAGAAAAATTTAATTAGTCATATGAAGCATACAATCATCATTCATCATTATTTTCTTAATGCAGCTAATTCAGACTTCAGAAATATGGAGTTCATTGATTGAACATCGCCACATTGAATTCCTTTCAGTTCTTCACAGAGAAGTATTCTAACTGTAGGAGGGGTTGTTCCATGCAAATGTGCCTTAATCCCATTGTTATATCTTAGGAAAATTGGAGAGAATCACATAAAATACAACCTGGTGTACAGTCAAGTGTACACTATTTGGCTTCTAGAGGCAACAAGTTTCACCTTTGGACGTACCAAAGGTCCAAACCTACATGGTTGCTGAATTTGTCATCTTTTAATGGTGTTGACAATATCCATATGTGCAAGTGAAGTTCCATTATTATGGATATTTTGTAACAAGAATCATATTTTCCATTCATCCAATAACTATTTCACCACAGAAAAAGATATATATGGTTCTTAATAACAAAAAGATTGAAGTCCAAATGCACAAGTTTCAATAGATTAAAATACTAAAATAAACTACCGTAATGTGAAATTTAATATTCAGAGTTTACTTGCATGCCCTTCAACATCTAGAAGAATATTCTCAGATTTAAACTATTTTTGTGAAGATGTGACAACATAAACTATTTCTGCAGCATACACCCAAGTCAATTCCTCATGACAGCATAAACACTAAATTTATCCAGGAACTTAAATTCAAGCATTTCTCTGTCAAACAAAAACCAATCATTTCTAAACAATGTTTTAAAGCTGGAGAGATATACTTGAAGATCCCTTGTCGATAAAGATGAAAGTATAGATGTCTTCCATTTATAAAATCCATAATTAAATAAAATGTAGTTTCTCTGCAGGGGTCAAAAACATGTTACTTTGGTAAAATAAAGAAATATAAAAGTCTCCAGCAAAAAAGAACAATAAATAAGAAAAGTATTTAACGGGTTTGCATAAAACTCCCAAATTCACCAGAAAGGGTTTCAGGAAATTATTTACAGAAAAACAAAAGCCACATTGTTTTACATGCAGAAGTTCACATTGTTAAGGTTTAAGCTATTATTGAGTTTCTTTTCATTTCATTAGATAACAATAGCATAGATAGGATCACTGAGAAATACACAATCACAAGAGACACATCATTTATCCTGGGAAACCCTCATGGGGGAGAAAACCCGTCAAAAACTTCCTTAATATAGATAGCCAATACAATGCCAAGAGATAACTCAAACAAATACAGAAAGTCCTCTCCCAAGAATGTGCCTCTCTCTCTCTTCTTTCTTCTCCAACTGCAGCTCCGAACTTGTGCTCTGATGAACAAGTGAGTGTGTGTCCAAATGAGGCGCTAGCCTCTTTATTTATACAATCTGCCAGGTGACTTTTCACTAGTAGGGCCGACTTCTCAATCTGGGTGGTTATAACCACCTTTAATTAATCTAGGGGTCGACTTATCATTCTTCCTATTACAATTAGGGTTTTACCAATCCGCAAAAAGGGATTTGGTTATTTACAATACACGACATGACCAATCCACAAAGGGGGGTTGATCTAATGAATAATATATCAATAATAAATAGAATACTCTTTGCAGTTACATTATTTCAACACCCCCCTCCCCTCCCCCCCCCNCTTAACAAGTAGGGTATTCTACAATAACATCAGGTGAGAGAGGGGACAACATCATCAACATCATCAGGTGAGTGAGAGGACAACATCATCATCAACATCTTGGAACACTAACTAACGTATCTATAAATCATCGGAATTTTTTCTCATCAGCAACATCGTCATTCACAGTGGAATGAAATAATCATCTGCATCAATATGGAATAGTATAAAACTAATACATCATCATCACAGCACGAGGCTGGTCACATCATCACGACACGAGGCTAGCACATCATCACAGCATGAGGCTGGCACACTATACAACAATTAAGCTGGGATCACAACACAACAGTTAAGCTGGAATCACAACACAACAATTAAGATGGAATCATAGAACAACAATTAAGTTGGCATCATCAATTAAGTTGGAATCTCAACACAACAATTAAGTTGGCATCAACAATTAAGATGGAATCTCAACGCAGCAATTAAGTTGGAATCTCAACACAACAATTAAGTTGGAAGCACAGCACTCGGTTGGCATCTCAACACAACAATTAAGCTGAAAGCACAACACTCGGTTGGCATCTCAACACAGCAATTAAGTTGGAAGCACAACACTCGACTAGCATCTCAACACAACAATTAAGTTGGAAGCACAGCACTAGGCTGGCATATCAACACAACACTATTGCCCCTATCAAGGGAGGCCCTTTCGGACTATACCAAGCTTATCTCGAAAGTGCTCAAACTTTACACGATATAGAGGCTTGGTCAACACATCGGCAACATGTTCATCCGTGCTAACATATTGGAGCTTTATGGCTCCTCTTTGCACCATGTCACGGATGTAATGGTATCGGATCTCTATGTGTTTCGACTTGTCATGAAATACAGGATTCTCTATCATCTTTATGTAGCTCTGGTTATCACATAGGATCGTGGTTGATTCCATATCTAGGTCGAATAGACCAGTCAACAACTTACGAAGCCATATGGCTTCACAACTGGCAGAACATGCATCAATGTATTCTGCTTCCGCTATACTGAGAGAAATGCTTGATTGCTTCCTACTCTGCCATGAGATCATGGTTGATTCCAAACTGAAACAACATCCTGAAGTGTTCTTCCTGTCAGAGACACTTCCAGCCCAATCTGAATTACTGTACCCACTCAGTGTGAAATTATGATCTCCATCATAACTGAGACCATAATCTAATGTACCCTTAAGTTACCTCATCACATGTTTTGCAGCAACTACGTGAACATGTCTGGATTCTACCAGAAGCTGACTCAAGGTGTTCACGGCAAAACAGATATCTAGTTTGGTGTTTGTCAGATACATCACCGATCCAATGATCTGTCTATATAGCGTGGCATCAATCAATTCTGACGAAGTGTCGACCAGAAGCTTCAGCTTCGTTTCCATGGGTGTATTCATGGAATTGCACTCCAACATATCAAATCTCTTCAGGATTTCAACTACATACTTCCCTTGGTTAAGGAAGATTCTTTCTAGGCTCTACCATACCTCAAGACCTAAGAAATAATGCATTAGGACAAGGTCTTTCATCTCAAATAATGAAGCGAGCTTCTTCTTACATTCGGTGATGAGCTTTTCTTCTCCAGTTAAGAATAATTCATCCACATACAGCAGCAATATCACCAGCTCATCATTCATAACCTTGAAGTAGAGGTTAGAATCAGCTTTACTCTTGGTAAAGCCTAGACTCGTCAGAAAACTATCTATCCGTCCATACCAAGCTCTAGGAGCTTGCTTCAACCCGTATAGAGCCTTCTTCAACTTGCAGACATGAGTCTTCCTGTCTTCAACTTCAAATCCTTGAGGTTGTTCTATATACACTTCTTCTTCGATGACACCATTTAGGAAGGTTGTCTTTACGTCCATCTGGTGTAACTTCCACTTCATCTTAGCTGCAAGGGCTATGATGGT